>JAZHYW010037128.1:0-15622 GCA_037355805.1 Ixodes ricinus
CAGGGGTCTCAAACACGCGGCCCGCGGGCCGCATGCGGCCCGCGACTCGCTGGGACGCGGCCCGCAGGCAACCGGCTACGAGTCCCGGTTCCCATGTCCCGAGCGCTAGAAATGGCATGCGCCATAGTGACCTCATCTCGTCGATTCATTTTCGCTCGAAAAGTAGCTCTGCTCTTTTCACCTATTCACATCTGTGAATAGGTGATCAGTGATCTTTTGCCCTTTGTTTCGTTTTATTTTTGGCTTCCCAGCTTTTTGTAATGCACAACAGTTCCGCTACTGGGCCGCAAGCGCGAGCTATTCGTTGAAGGATGCATCTCGGCTGCGCAAACTCTCGATCAGCACGAGCAACTGCCAAAGATAAAGCTACGAGCTCGTTATTCTCGCCTTCAAAAAAAATATCCTCATTAAAAGACAAGTATTTGTTCAGAATGTTGTAATAAAAATCGTCAGGAAAGCAAGAACTGTCAAATTAGGTCATTGTTTTGTAGAGACATGTTGAGCTTGGTTAATTCGTGAGTGAATTGAGCAACAAGAACGACAGTGTAGCTTGCTTGTTCTATTAATATTGCCAGCACGTTGGCGGTGCGTGTCATCTTAATTCATGTTATCACATCTGGCCAGGGCCCAAAGTAGTCATATAAACAAATCAAATCTAAAGACGTCACTGGCAAACCACAGCGAGTTTCCTAAAAAGCATAATGCACGAGGTCTGTTCTCTTTAAAATCTTCTGAACGACCCCCCCCCCCCCTTTCCTATCATGCGATGGCCCTCGGCCTTTCAGGTGTGGGATATCTGGCCCCCACACTCAAATGAGTTTGAGACCACTGCACTATAACCATATTTACACGCAGGAAAAAGTGCCTTCAACGCCGAGCAAGCCGAACAAGCAACGTCACCACCGAAGAAGCAATAACGCACACTCGTCTGTTCCCACAAATGCTCCTGGTGTTGGTTTTTCCGACAACGTCCGTGGCAGACCTGGCCAATGGCAGCGACAACGTCTGGGGGATTTGTTTTCCGAAGCATGCACGGACACCCGCGCCGGCACCGTGTATCTCACCAGATCTGGACGCCGCAGCGTACTTCACCTGGCAACCGGAGACGTCCTCGGAATGGCTACAAAAGGAGCGGCCACTGTCCGGTCAGTTCGGGCTCGTCACCGCCGAACAAGCAATGACGCACACCGGTCTGTTTCTACAGGTTGGTTACCTCGGAGAATGTACGATGTTTTCGCAATAGCGATTCCACTCTGTTTATGGTGGCGAGCCCCAATGACGACGTTCACTGCTATATAAGAGTGCGGTCCTGTTATTGCATCGAGTGCTGTTATTTTTTTTTTCACTTTCACAAATGCTTCTGGTGATCTCGGGAGACATTGAATCAAACCCAGGTCCAAATACTGAAGCTATTGCTAGCATTCTAGCTACTGGTTCAGAGAATTGAGACTACTCAAAACGAAATGCTCGCTAGAGTCACTGCTCTCCAAAATGAACAAAAAACGCACGACTGCTTCAGTAGGTCAACTGTCTGCAAGAATAACTGCTATTGAGGCAGAGCTGGTCGAGAAAAATGCTGTCTGGCTCTGCTTCAGTAAACAGCATGTCGGTTGAGCTCGACTAATAATAAAAAAATCAGCAGAACCCATCCTTTGGGAATGATTATCTACGTTTATGCGAATAGCATCAAACGGTGCGGAGTTATGCGCGTTCGTCAGGTGGCCGGCACACTCTAGATACGCCAGCCCACTCTTTGAGGCGATTCTAAATTTGTTGACACTTTCACAGCCCTGCGCACGATCTCCGCAGCCCAGCACGTGCGTTTGTGTCACTTAAGAAGGCGAGCAAAGCACGCGCCATACGCACAAACACTCAAAATGGTACCGACCAGACTTTCTGGCGTCTCAGCTAGTCTCAAACCAACGGTACTCTAAACGGTTGTTTATATCTTTACCATAGGACGCGCTTACAGCGCTGTCACAGCTACCGGTGCGCGCGCGTTCCATGCACGAGGGCTCATTCTGCTCTCGTGAGGTTGGAGCTATACTTCGTTTCACCTTATGTGCGAGCGAGCAAAGCTGGAAGCGCGAGCACGAAAGCTCCGTGCGTTCAGGCTTTGCTCGAGCGCGCGAGCTGGCGCAGAGACGCAAAAAGCGCTGCTCTCGCGCCTTCTAGCTTTGGCTTCGCTCGCAGATAAATTGGAAACGAAGTATAGTAGAGGTCTCCCGAGCGCGGGAGAAGGTGAGCTAGAGGCAGAGGGTGAGCGCGGGAGAGGTGAGCTAGCCCTCGTGCATGGAACGCGCGCGTACCGGTATGCTGTGACAGCGCTGCAAAGCGCGTCCTATGGTAAAGATATAAACAAATGTTTAGAGTGCGGTGAATGACTGCCTTCATAGCTCTGTGGTTAGCGCGTCTGCCTGCTGATCAAAGGGTCAACGGTTCGAATCCCAGCCGGCGCCGGTCTTTTTATTTATTTATCGACCCGCGGCGTAAGAGGTTAGATAGCCAGATAGATAGATGGATAGATAGATAGATAGATAGATAGATAGATAGACGAAAAGTGCGTGAAGTATCCAAAGAATGCTATTCGCATTAAAATAATGTGGTGATAACCAAGAGCAACTTCGACTATGTAATGCGTTATTTGTTTGCTGTCTTGAAGCTCTGACCAAAACGTGGAGCCAATCAGAAAAAAAAACTTATTTGTTTTCTCTTAAGAAAAGTTGGACATCCAGTTAGGTCCCCAACTCCTGAACGGTCACACCGCTTAGATAAATTTCAAGAAGGCAAGAGCACATCTACTTATCCTCGAAGTTTCTAGTTTTAATGAAAACGCAAATATCTTGGGTTCAAGCTAAAGGAAAGCGATTTGGTGTCCGCGAGGATTTTTTTTTTTTGCTTCAGTGCGGCAAGCCTCCAAGCCACACTTTTCGAGTATGGAAAAACAATTAATGTCATTTTTAAAGTGCGCTTTAATGAAGTACACATTGGACATAAGCACTATTCCTATGACAGAAATTCTCAGTTTGTTTTAGAGCAAAATTCAAAACAAATGACATGAAACGTGGATGCAAAGTCAATCAGCTCCCGCAACATCGAAACACGCGATAAAAGCCAACTTCATTCTGTTCTTTTTACTAATTTTCGTATCATCATACCGTTGCGCGATGAATTTTGTGCTGTCATAGAAGACAGTGGATACGATATCCTTGACCTAACAGAAACGTGTCTTAATACTAGTATTGATGAGAGAATTCTTCCCCCATAATGATGACTGGAACATTTTTACCAGGATCGTGTCATTCGAAGACCGGGTAGCAAGCTTATGGCTATGAAAAATAAGCATTTTTTTTATGTGGCCACGGCAAATAGAATTATTTATTCGCTGCGGTATGTTTTGAACACCATCCAATAAAATAATTAAGGCTGCGTGTTACAGACTACCTTGTTGTGACTCATCGTTCACTATTACTATTTCCTCCGTTTTAGTTCATATTAAAAACCGATCCACAGTCTAACTTGCTGCTTTTTGGTGATGATGATGATGATTAGGGTTTTAGTGGCGCATTGACAACGGAGGTCATATTGCGCCAATTCAATGTTGTTTAGCTTGCACTGAACAAAACGATTTTAGACAACAGTTTAAAAAATTACAACTGGTGTAGGTAGCCAGTTTTCTTTAGGTAGTCCAGAACACGGTGAAAAGGCACTAAAGGGCAGTCACCAAGTAAAAACATTGGATGAAAGGGAAGATGACCTCTAAAAAGTTCAGGGAAGCTAGACCGGCGCAATCGATGGTGAAATGGGCAATGCCATAAAATGTGTAACACTGTAAGTCCTTTCCCACAATGGGCACAAAGCTTCACATTTTCGTCATGAAGAAGGTGCAAGTGCGTCAAGCGTGTGTGGCCAATTCTTAGGCGGCAGAGCAGAACCTCTACACGCCGTTCCCTGTGAAACGAGCTCTCCCACAGGCCCAAAATGGGCTTAATGACATGAAGCTTATTGTCATACTCTCTGTCCCACTCCAACTGCCATGACATCAAGAGTGATTTCTTCAAAAACGGTTTCAAATCTTGATGAGGTAATCCACAAGTTGGTACTAAATCCTTGGCAGATGCAGCCAATCTATCGGCTTTCTCATTCCCTGTAATCCCGACATGACTCGGTACCCAACAAAATTTTATGTCATGTCCGAGTTGGAGGGCTCCATATAATTTACCTCGTACATGTAGAGTAAGAAGGTTCTTTGTTGGGAGCAATGAAGACACAGCCAGTAATGCGCTTTGAGAATCAACAAAGAGAATAGCTTTCCTTATATTGTTTTTTAGTATGTGATCAACAGATAGTAAAATGCCATAAAGCTCTGCAGTAAAGATGCTTGCCACACAGTTAAGTTGAAGAGATTTCATGAAGGAACCAGAATACACTGCGCAGCCAACAAAAGACGAGGATTTCGACCCATCGGTATAGAATTCAGTGTACCCTCTATATGTCTCCTGCAATGAAAAGAACTCCTGCTGCAGAACTTGTGGGGAGGTCACCCGCTTACAGTATTTTGTAAGTGTCCAGTCGCAAACGATTGGGACTTCGTCCCAAGGAGCAACTCTGTCCCTGTAATTTAGCACGGCAACCTCATGAAGTGGGACATGAAGGGAAGAACTGAAATTTTGAATGCGAAAGTTGAGTGGCCGTACAATGCTTGACTTGTTTTCAAAAAGTCGAGAGAAACGACAGGTACGAATGGCACTGTAAACTGGGTGTTGTGGATTAGAATAAACCCGATAAGCATAACAAAGACTCAGATACTGTCTGCGTTTCTCAAGCGACATCTGATGTGTATCGGCATATAGGCTTAACACAGGGGATGTGCGAAATGCACCGGAGGCAAGTCTGAGCCCTAAGTGGTGAACTGGATCTAGCATCTTCAAAGTAGAGGGTCGTGCCGAATCATACACGACTGCACCGTAGTCAAGGCGAGACCGAACTAGGGAGTTGTATAATCGTAAGAGGCATCGCCTGTCCGATCCCCATGAAATGTGGGACAACACCTTGAGAACATTTAAAGAACTTAAGCATTTGCGTTTCAACTCCTTCAAATGTGGCACAAAAGTAAGCTTCCTGTCGAAGATTACACCGAGAAACTTGTGTTCCTGTTGAACAGATATGTCTATGTTATTGAGATGCAAAGTGGGGTCCAAAGACAGTCCCCGGCGCAATGAAAAGGGAACACAAACAGTTTTTTCGGGGGAAAACTTGAAACCGTTTTCATCTGCCCATTTGCTCATCCTGTTGATAGTGAGTTGTAGTTGCCGTTCACAACTGGAGAGGTTACATGAAGAGAAGGAGATCTGCACGTCATCTACATAAAGAGAATAAGATACCGATGGCGGTCCCTATTGAAAAATATTTTTTACCGGAATGTCATTTCCAGTAAAAGTCTATTTTACTGGATTATGGGACTGTTTTCACTTCCAGTAAAGCCGTAGATTACCGGAATGTCGCCGGATTTTTTACTGGAATGTCACCGGTTGGCTTACAGGAATGTTACCGGCTTTTTACCCGAATGTCACCGGATTTCTACCGGAAGTTTATTTCCAGTAAAAATCTATTTTACTGGATTATGGGACTCTTTTCGCTTCCAGTAAAGCCACAATTTACCAGAAGATTACCATATAATAATATCTTTATTATCTTCGAAAAATACATGTGTGCGTGCTGGCCCACGAAAGCAAAGATGCTTGTATGTGAGACCAGGCAGCCAATAAAATACCGTGACACAGTGAACACTAGAGAAACAAAACAAACAAACAACAATAACGTAGGAATGTGGGCAACGAATACGCACTAAGTAATGATATAATCATTATTGCGCGAGCGTGAGGCACCATTCTCTTACATTCCGTTTTACCGCACGAAAGGATGATATGTTCAGCAAAGACTCTGGCAAACTGTTGAAGATTGGCCGGAATTCATAGTGTTTTTCTTTCTTTTTCGGAAGTCAACGGAAGCCATTTAGGAGGAAGCCTGTGAACCGTGGTTGGTGCATGTTTACCAGATGCTGGACGATTCGGTAACAATAAAAGTGGTTAGTCCACAGAGACCTGAAGGTTCTATGTATCTATTTAACCGGGTCGATACCAGTGAAACAATTTGCACAGCTGTAGACAAAAGCAATCGGACCAAATAGGAACAAACGAGTTCTTTGTCGCAAAAGATATCTTTCAAGGTACTTACAATGCCGCTGGGTAAATTCCTAGACGTACGGTAATAAAACCGCGCAGGTGCACCACACGGACACACACACGTATGATCTCAGTAGCACGTTTAGCGAAAACCACGAACGCGCGAAACGAACATCCGCCGCCGTTGAGAAATCACGGGCACAGATCACGATGTCGTCCCTGATGTCGTCGCCGCGGGTGCAGCAGGTGTCAGTAGCACGCTTAGCGAAAACCACGAACGCGCGAAACGAACATCCGCCGCCGTTGAGAAATCCCGGGCACACTCACGATGTCGTCCCTGATGCCGCCGCCGCGGGTGCACCATGGCGTCAGTAGCACGCTTAGCGAAAACCACGACCGCGCGGAACGAACATCCGCCGCCGTTGAGAAATCCCGGGCACAATCACGATGTCGTCCCTGATGCCGCCGCCGCGGGTGCACCCGGCGTCAGTAGCACGCTTAGCGAAAACCACGAACGCGCGAAACGAACATCCGCCGACGTTGAGAAATCTTGGGCACAGTCTTTTTCGCTCGCTGGATGCTTCTGAAGCCGGACGGACAAAGAGGCGTAAGAAACAGGTCACTGAAAGATATTTTCTTTTCATCTGCACACCCAGCTGCTCTGGAAGATACAGGTCGCACACATGGAACGAGAATCCGAGACTGAGCGTTCGTTCCTGGCCGGCCGTTGCTCGTTGACGGACAAAGAAGCCGGTTTTCTTAAAAAAAAATAAAAAGAAGTCAGCAAAACGACCTTCTCGCATTTTCCCCACGACCCAATGCGAGGGAGAGAGGGTGCGTGGGGACTCGTCCTTGGAGCGAGGCACCAAGGACGCCCAGTCCCCGGCTCGCCTCGGCTTCCCCTCCCCTCGTGTCGGCTTTGAGTGAAGTTCGGTAAACAGGGAAGCGAGTCACCCGTTTCGGTAAGATTAAAACCGGGTCGTCTGGGAATCGAAAGTGGCTGGCGGTGACATTCCAGCGAAATCTGGAAACCCGATGCCGATGAAATTACAGCAAAATCTGTTTGCCGGCAAATAATCTCGCACAGACTGCAGGTAAACTGGTTTCGAATGAAAACGGGTGAAAGTGCCCACCTTTTTGGATCGTCAAAACAGTTCGCTGCACGCACTTCTTGAGGGTTGCAACGTCGTCCCGAGCTAAAACTCGCACTCACGAGAATGCCGCCCGAGTGGTCTCGTACCTGCTCTGCCCCGACTTTTGCCTGTCGCAAATAGCAAGTTGCCGGTGATCGCTGCTCACCTTTTGGATCGTCAAAACTGTTCGCTGCACGCACTTCTTGCAGGATTGCAACGTCGTCTCGAGCTCAAACACGCACTCACGAGAATGCTACTGCATTGGCGGCCACCATTACAAACTCAGCTAGTCCCCCTGCTCGTCTTGGCTTCCTTGCCTTTAGCCGTTCCCCTTTCGTCGGCTACCAGTGAAGTTCGGTGTCTGGCAAACGAGAGTGGCTTCCGGTAGGATTCCAGCGACGGGTAATCGAAAATGGTTCTGGCAAAACTTTCAGCGAAAGTATCTTCCAGTAATATTTCCACCACAGACTGGTAAACGACGCTGGTTTCTGGTGAAAATGAGTGGAAATTAACCCGTTTCCACTGAATGTCACGGGAAGTTTTTGCCGGATTTTAACCGAGAGTGACTCCGGTAAAACGTACACCGGAATCTGGTAACTGAAAGTGGCGGCCGGTAATATTTCCACCAAAAAACTGGTAAACTACGCTGGTTTCTGGTGAAAATGAGTGGAAATTAACCCGTTTCCACCGAATGTCACTGGAAGTTTTTGCCGGATTTTTCAATAGGGGTATCACCCGTCAAGACTATTGATTTTAACAGCAAAAAGGGTAACACTTAAAACTCCTCCTTGAGGGACCCCATTTTCTTGGCAAAAGACATCCGACAGTGTGCCACCTAAGCGAACCTGAAAGGTTCGTTCAGTTAGGAAGTTTTGTATGCACTGAAGCAATCGGCCACGTACACCGCAGTTGTACAGATCTCGGAGGATTCCATACCTCCATGCGGTATCATATGCTTTATGCATATCAAAAAATACCGAAACACAATGTTGTCGGTGCACAAATGCCTCACGAATAAGTGTTTCTAAACGAACCAAGTGATCTGTGGTTGATCGTCCTTCTCGAAATCCACACTGGTTAACATCAAAAAGTTCTCAGCCTCCAAAAAATAAAGAAGACGCCGATTAATGAGCCTTTCATATGTCTTCCCCAGGCAACTAGTGAGTGCGATGGGGCGGTAGCTTGAGGGGATGGAGGGATCTTTTCCATGTTTCAAGAGAGGTATAACATGAGCACATTTCCAGCACCGAGGGAACGCAGCTTGTTTCCATAGGTGATTAAAAAACGTCAGCAAATGGCAAAGTGATTCAGGGGACAGGTGTCTAAGCATTTCATAATGAATTTTATCTGGGCCTGGTGCAGCCTGCTTTTTCGTAGCAAGTGCTACTTTGAGTTCACCCATAGTGAATGGTTTGTTGTATGAAACAGTGGCAGACCCTAACATGGAGATTGACTGCTTTTCAGCAATAGACTGGAATTTCTTAAACTTTGCGCTGAAATTTGAGCAACTACTGATAAGCTGAAAATGTTCACCAAGGATGTTTGCTTGATCTTTGAGTGATACAGAGGAGGAGGAAAAGAGAGGAGTTCGAAAGCATTGGTAATCTCCTCGGACCTTCCGCAGGCGGTCCCACACTTCTTTCAATGGTACAAAGCTATTTAGGGCTGAAATATATTTAACCCACGATGTCTTTTGGCTCGTTTTCTCGTCCATCGAGCCTTGGCTCTGCTTTTTTGAATTCCATCAGGTTAAGAGGCGTCGGATATCGGCGGAAGATTCCCCAAGCCCTATTTTGTTTCTTTCGAGTGGCTGTACACTCATCGTTCCACCAGGGTTTGCATCTCCTGGGGAGCTTACCAGAGGTTTGTGGGATAGACGAGGCAGCAGCATTAATTAAACATTCAGTGACATAAGTTGTCACCTCCTCTGCAGACATACTAGTAAATAAAGAGGGGTCAAACACAGCTTCTGAACCAAACAGAGCCCAGTCGGCCTTTTCAAACTTCCACCTTGGAAGGCGGGTCGAAAGCGAAGGAAGAGGTATAACTGTTTCTAAAATTATGGGGAAGTGATCGCTTCCAAAAGGATTATTTAAAACCTTCCACGAAAAACATGGAAGTAAAGATGGTGATGATATGGAAAGATCTATTGATGTGAATGTGTTATGAGCAGAGCTAAAAAAGGTTGGTTCTCTCTTATTCAAAAGGCAGAGTCCAGATAGCGATAGGAGCCGTTCAATAACTCCACCGCGGGAATCTTGACGAGAGCTTCCCCACAAAGGATGGTGGGCATTAAAATCACCTAAGATTAAAAAAGGCTTGGGCAGCTGATCTACGAGGCCTTGGAGTTCATGGAGATGCAATGGACTGTTAGGTGGAAGGTAGAGTGATACAAGGGTGATGAGGCGATCAAAGAGGACACGGACTGCCACTGCCTCAAGTGGTGTTTGAAGAGGCACTTGAGCACACACCACCCCATTCTGCACTACCACTGCAACACCACCGGAAGGAGTGGGGGAAAGGCGATCCTTCCTAAAAACTTGGTGACGACGTAAGATCTGTGTATGATTGTCATTGAGATGAGTTTCCTGTAAACAGAGTGCCACAGGACGGAGCTCATCAAGAAACATGTTCACGTCATCAATATTATGAAGAAGGCCGCGACAGTTCCATTGCATGACACCCATATGTTTACTCATAGCAATAAAAGGTAAAAATAAAATAAAATAAAATAAAAAGAAACTTAAAAATAGAACGAAACATATGATGACATCACTATGGTTTAAAATCAATTTTTACACGGGGAGCGTTTTTCTTTTTCGACGTATCTGCCTGCCTCCCAGTGGAGTCACTGGAGGCAGAGAAAGAAAACACCGATCCTGAGGAGGGAGCCTCCTCGTCGGATCTGGGCCCACTCTCGTCCATGGGCTCCTCATGCGTCGCCGACGGCCGCCCCTGGGGGGTCGACTGCCGTGACGGCTCACCAGGCTTATTCGGACCAGAGGTGCGGGGTGGCCGGCCCCGACCAGGGGGGCCTTCCCCTGCTCTGAGGTGGATGCTAGTGCGGCAGCATCCACCCTGGGCTTGGGACCCGGTGCCACTGGCACCGTCCCTGTGGGTTTAGGAGGGGACTTCGACGAGAGCCGCAGATCATCCGGAGACGTCTGGGTTCCCGTCGATGCCGTCACTGGTCGTGCCGGTCCCCTGCGCACGACCTCGGCATATCCACCCTTCGATAAGAAAGAAAATCGTTTCTTTGCTTCTACGTATGGAATGTTTTCTTTGGTTTTCAGCGTCAGTATCTCTTTCTCTTGTTTCCAAAGAGGGCAGGAACGTGAGTATGAAGGGTGGTTACCTTCGCAGTTCGCACATTTTGGCTCATTGTCACAGCTGTCGGCAACATGTTCTTTGCTTGAGCACTTAGCACATGTGTCGGCCCCCCGACAGCTACGTGACCCGTGGCCGAACCGCTGGCACTTGAAGCACCGTTGGGGGTTCGGCACGTAGGGTCGGACTCTGCACAGGAGGTAGCCTGCCTTTACAGTCGCAGGAAGAGTGGTGCTGTCAAAGGTTAGGATGACGTGTTTCGTTTTTCGTTCGTTGCCATCACGACGAATATTGATTCGTCGAGCAGCGACAACTCCTTGGCTGGAGAGGCCCTCCACCAGCTCTGTGTCCGATGTGTCTAGCAGGTCGTCCTCGGAAATAACCCCTTGGACAGTATTCAATTTGCGATGCGGAGTAACAGTGACTTCGTAGTCTGCAACAGAGTTGAGAGCCAAGAGGGCATCACTTTGCTGTTTCGTACTGATCTCTACGAGGAGGTCTCCGGATGCCATTTTCTTTGCATGAAAGTTCTTACCAACAACGCCTTCTAGTACCTTGGCTACAAGGAAGGGGGACAGTTTGCCCAGTGGCTTTTCATTTTCAGAATGTAGAACTAGGAATTTTGGAAACTTTTCAGAAACAAAGGGCATGTCAAATGGAAACGGTACTTCGGTGCGGACCCTTTTCGGGGCCCGATCAGAAGGTTTTTTAGTTTGCGAACCCATATAGATGGGAAGGAAATTTCAGTGCCCGGGTGCACCGCCCACCACGGAGCCCAACGAGGGGGTAGGTAATGTGCCATAGCAAGAAAGGCTTGGCTGACACAATTACTCTACCAGTGCTGCCCGGGCACTATAACCGAGTGTGGATGCAGGGACAGGACCTGTTTCCACTCAAGGTTAGCCCTTGCCGCCTAAGAGGGTGAAAAAGGAAGGAAGAGAGTGTAGAAGAAAAGAGAAAGAGGTGGGAGGAAAAGTGAAAGAAGGAAGAAGAGGGTAGAAGAGGCGACTGACTGAATCATCCTGGTCGGGCCAAGCCAGGACACCCGTCTACGAGAAGCAGGGGCCGAAGCGGTGTATTGCCTCGCCCGGGGGCCCCGAAGGGTCCAAACAAACCCCGGGCTCCAGCTCAACCACCAGGGTCCCCTTTTCCCCGGACACGGGTACGCCACGCACAGCCAGACGTGGGTGGGCGAACCCACATGGCTCGGGGTTCGTAGTGACGCCACTCACCAAGCACCTACTATAAGTAGGTGCCCCCTGCGTGCGGGTATGGTGGCCCACGTGGCTGGGGTCCGTGGTGACGCTACTCACCAAGCACCTAGCACCTAAGGTGCAGGCGCCCCCTGCGGGGGCTGCTTTTTGGTGATTTCAATTTTCTACAACTGGGTTGGGTCAATGTATCATATGAAGGGCTACGCACATCTACAAAATTTCTTGACAAGTGCATAACGTTTAACTGACGCAGGCGCTAACTAGCCTACACGCCCTGCTATTATTCTCGATCTCGTCTTAGGTTCATCGCCGTAGCAAGAGTAAACAAGTGCGCCCGGCATGCAGAGGCGCGCACGCCTACGCGCGGCTTGTTTGCCTCGCTGAAAAATGGCGACGGTGGGGGCGTTGCGCGGAAGGAGGGCGAAAAGGATCACCCCTGCAGAGAGAAGAACGATGGAAGATGGGGAATCGCGCATCCTTTCCAGTATATAGGCTCCTTGCACTGACGTCACTACTCGCATCTCTTGCACACCATGTAAGAGGAGAAGAGAGAAGCTGCTTTTGTAAGAATTTTGAGTGACAGGTTTATCTTCTATAATCTTCTGGGAGGAATAGCGACGCCTGTACAAATCCAGGAGGCACAAAGGAGGATCCTGATAAGAGAAGAGCTCCTTCTTCCCAGTTACAATTGAAAACGAGCGTGCAGGAAGATGGATGCAAACTTGAAAGCATAAACACGAGGACAGGACAACAGGACATCTTTGTCCTGCCCCGTCCTCGTCCTCGCTGTTTTATACTTCCAAGTTTGCATCCTTCTTCCCCTTTTCTCTGGAGGTCATCGGAAATGACGTCATGCGCAAGCCAAGTATAGGCTCCTTGCACTGACGTCACATCGCATACTTTTGAACACCATGTAAAAGGAGGAGAGGAAGCTGCTTTTGTAAGAATTTTGAGTGACGGGTTAATCTTCTATAATCTTCTGGGAGGAGAATAGCGACGCCCGTGCAAATCCGGGAGGCACAAAGGAGGATCCTGATAAGAGGGAGCTCCTTCTTCCCCTTTTCTCTGGAGGTCATCGGAAATGACGTCATGAGCAAGCCACGTATACGTGGCTTGCACATGACGTCATTTTTTCCTTTTGCTACTTTTTCTCCTTTTACATTTGCCTCCTCTTTTTACATGGTGTTCAAAAGCATGCGATGTGACGTCAGTGCAAGGAGCCTATAGGGACCTCACTCGAACCCCACTAGACGCCGAAGCGTTGTCCAAGGTAGGAAGCTTCCACTGGAGGCGGGAAGAATAGAGAGCCTCCTAATCGTGCTCACCCTTATGTTATATAACAACGGAATACAGAGATCATTGGGGCATTTGGCCAGGAACACTTTCTGTGCCTGTTAGTATCTCCAACATGGTATCCAATTTCTTTTGTTGAGATTTTCGCGTCGTACTTGATAACACTCTTTTCAAAGGAAACAAGAATATGGAAGTCTCCGATGGTTCAACGCCATAGGAAAATATTTTAATACACACAAACACAAACCTTCCAGAAACTCCTGAGAATTGAGTTCTCACGAATCAAGGTTGCGAAATAACTGATAAATCTTCTGAAAAACTTTTTGTGAGCGCAGCTCTTAGGCGCCCGTTTCCGGGTTGAGCGGCGTCGGCGTCGCCGTCGGCGTCGCTGTCGTAACCGCAAGGTCACGTGACCCCCTGCCACGTGACCCGGAGGTCCCGTGACCCCCGAGGTCACGTGACCCTCCAGGTCCTCTGACCCCCAGGTCATGTGACCCCCGACGTCACGTGACCCCCGGCCACGTGACTCCCTCCGAGGTCAAGTGACCCTGAGATCACATGACCCCGCAGGTCACGTGACGCCCAGGTCACGTGACCCCGTGCCACTTGACTCCCGAGGTCATGTGACCCCAGAGGTCACGTAACCCACCCCGAGATCAGGTGACCCCCCGGCCACGTGACTCCCTCCGAGGGACTCGAGGTCACGTGACCCCCGAGGTCACGTTACCCCCCCCCCCCCCCCGAGATCATGTGAACCCGCCCTCCGCGCCTTCCCCTCCTCAAGAGCTGCGCTCTAATTCGGCGTTACAGGGAGTTGTAAACGGCTTTCATTTTTTTGTGGTTAAAAAAATCGCCTTTTCTTGGTTTGAACATGATTTTCACACATACTGCAGTTTGTACATTGCAAGTTTAAGAATATTTTATTCGACCCGTTCATATTAATTGCGTTTTTCCAATTTTAGGCTACGGTTGTGCTCCAAAATCTCTAAGAATTAAACCGATAAATGTTAATAACAAGCCGCAGAATATATGTTTCTATCACATTACTGTAATTTCTGCAAGTGCATATTTTGTCTTAAGCTCCTACTCGAAGAGGCGATGCTTACAGTAATGGAAAAAAATACCTACGTTTTAGGTAACTGCATAATCTTCATTACTTTTACCCCTGGTGGTATTAGTTTTTTATATATATCCTGGCACCTTCTTACATTTCTCGCCGAATTATTTATTAAAAAAAACGTGAAAAGCTTGACATAAACGAATCACTATAAGTTTTGTTTCTTTCCAGGCCTGTCGAGATTGGAACATACTTGCAGAAATCAGTAAAAGAACTTCTTATTGTCTGACTTATTTTTTTTATTGCAAGCACGCTATTATGTACGTTTGTGTGTTTACTTTTTTTATAAATTATTCGATTCCATTTTCTGCTACTTGTTTTATACTCGTTGTAAACTCGTCTACGTCCCCTCCCGTACGAAAATGTCAGATATGGCCCTGATATATTTTATATACGGCCTGATATGATAATATAAGTAGTCAGATAGGGAATATATGGGAGCAAATACGCCCAGATATCACCATATAAGTGTGCAAATACTGCCAGATGCGGCCGTATAAGTGCGTAAATACGGCCCTATTTCGCCATATACGCGTGCAAATATTGCCCCTGATAATGATATATGGGCCCGTTTCGGTCGTGCAAGCAATAAGTCATATGTCCTCGCCAAGACAAGTTGATTGATCTATATTTCATGAGTCTCATATAATTGGTTAATTATTGTTAACATCGTTAAAGTGAAGTTATTCCAGGAATTGGCGCATTTTGAAGATTGAAAGACAAATGAAATTTGGTTGTATGTTTGATGTGTGACATTATGACGAAGTGCATAAGATCGGAAAGCGAGTTAATCAAATAATGGATTTGAGATCGCAGCTCTTAGGCGCCCGTTTCCGAGTTAAGCGGTGTCCGCGTCGCCATCGAGTAACCGCCCTGCTAAATTTAGCGAGAAATTGAATTGGTACTTATGTCACTTGACGTCAATTTTCCCGCTAAATCTAGCAGTGAAACTACTTTGTTCGTGTTTCCCCGCTAAATTGAGCGGGGAAACACGAACCGTTAGCTTACTGAAGATGCAAGACGCTACTTCGTCGTCCCGAATCCTTTTTCCTTCGAACGCCTGCGAAGCCGTTGCGCCCTACGCAGCATCTTTCAAAAAACCGTTCGCGCAGCATCGTAACCATCCGCTTGCGAGCGTGTGCGATTCATCGTGTGTTGAAAGTCGGAAGATGTGCTGTCCGTGGTGTCTTTTATGTGCAACTCTTTCGTAAAAAAATTTAAAATTTAAAAACGCAAACTTAACAGTGTACACATAATTTTAAATTTATTGGTAAAAAATATATATATACATGTTTATTTATTTATTTATTTGTTTGGACATCGTGCGCAAAAAAAAATAGTCGCGCTTATTTC
>JAZHYW010037130.1:0-67486 GCA_037355805.1 Ixodes ricinus
AAAATACTGCGTTCAAGCTTAAATCTTTTTTTACACACTTCGTTCTTTCCTATGGTAAATGCGTTAGCACATCTATTAAAACAGGACGGATATAAAAAGTCGTTTGAGTTTTTTTTTTTTTCATTTGCCGTTTTTTTTTCTTTTTTTGCACCAATGTTTTTTTTTTTTGTTATATGCGCGTAACGGGGCAAAGCAAAGCACCCTTTAATGTCTCGACGAATTATTATTTCCAGTTCGAAAAGGTAGAAGCTCACGTCCCTGAATCTACTCTAAGAGCCCCGCGCATTTAAGGTATCATCATACCCCTCTCCCCACGCTCCATATGAGAGGGCGAAACTTCGCGGGCTTTGCTCTAGAAAATGTGGGGGATAAAGTCGAATAAAACATTTTGGCTTATCGTTTTTATCGTCGCTTGCACACTGGCATGTATGGTATACTATACACTCGCTGATTTGGAATATTGTGTTTGTCCATTCCTTGCTCCCACTGATTTCTATTGTAGTAGGCTGGATCGCGGACCGCGGCCTCGGCAGCTGGGGCCGAGTGTCGCCACCGGCGGCCATTGATTGACACCACCAAATGCATGGGACTCTATGGGAAAAACGAGAAAAAGTGCCGTTTCCCCCGTTTCTAAGCTGTTGTCGGCACTGAAACTTTTTGGCTGCTTTTCGGTAAGCCTGTCAAATAGCATGTGTACAAACATTAAAACTGACAGCCCTCACAGTTCTTATAAATAAATGTTTTGTGGTCGAGAGTGACTCCGCTGGGCGAGAAATGTAGTGCAGCTCAATGAGACGAGAGTTACCTAGAGTTACCGCGGAGTCGGTGGCGGTTTCGATGAGTTGGGTTTAGCAGACGACAAGCTTGAAGGCTTTGCTACGCGGAATTCGCTCACTCCCGGAAAGCCGCTGTCAACATGGAACTTTTTGTCATTCATCAACTTCTGGGCTTCCCCGAGGACGGTCTTATTGACGGCAAGTTCCTTTGTTTACTCCACTACGAGAGCAAGCTTGCCAGCTCAGCCGTAGGTGCTCCGGTACGTTTGATTTTTTTAATCGGCGTTCGAACGTTTGACAAATACCGATTCGATCTCCAAACACCCGACATAAGGATCGCAGCACACCATAAAATACTCGCCTCCGAGCACAGCGTACATGCTTCAATATTCTTACTTTTGTGCGTTTCTCCCATAGACTTGCGTGTATTGCCTGGTGTCAAGCAATGGCCGCCGGTGGCGACACCGACGGGCTCCCGATCCGCGATCCAGCCTACTACAATAGAGATCAGTTCTTACTCCTGCATCAATCTCAAACCAGCTCATCTGCACTCTCGCTTGAATTTCGTTTAATTAAACGCGAACATTTAAAATGGCTTCGTTGTAACCGTACCCAAACATCAGCAAGTATTCGACAAACACTACAAACTTCACGGCGTTTCAGTGCAACGAAACGGATGACAAACAAACGTGTTCGCCAACAGGTGGTACTCCCCAAAACCATAACCGAGTCGCCGACGAGCCGCTCCTTCGCCTTCATACCTGGGAGCCAAGTCGCTCTTCGAATCTTTCACATTAAAGCCCGTTGACACACTTGCAACCGAGTAAAACCGACTGAGACGACACCGGGTTTTAAGCCTCCTGCGACGGCTTAGGACATGCTCCGCAGCAGCGCATCGGGTCCTAAGACGTCGCAAGAAACTTAAAAGCAGGTCGTCTCTCAGTATCTCCTACTCGGTTGCAAATGTGTGAACGGGCCTTTGCGATGACCCGCAGCGGACGCTACGAGACCTTCCAGCCAATCATGTTGTAGTGAGACGCCTCACGTGACTACACGCCCTGCGCGTCGCCCCCGCCCCTCCCACTGCTCACGTGACACTCACACCGCATTGGATTGAATTCGATGGCGTCTTCTGGGGCCCATGGACAGGCGGGAAATGGGGGGGGGGGGGGGGGAAGAGCGTCCCGCACGAGCACCTGAGGCGCGAGCGACAGTGATGATCAGGGCATTCTTGGCTTCATCGCCGACGCCGACCTGCCGCCCAGTCGCTCCCTCTCATGGGCGGCGCTCTTGTCGCTTCTCTCCGTCCTCGGAGCCGCGGCAGCAGCCGGAGAGAATTCCGCAGAACCTGAATTGGCGTCTCCCCCAAACCTCCTCTCGACGCAATGGGCGTGCCGTCGTCCGAGAAGGGAAAATAGCCACCGTTGCAGCACCGCTAGACTCCGCTTCACCCCGAAGCTGACAGTGCCGTGGAAGCCACGTGCTCGCCCAGACCAATCATGCGCTCATCTTTTCGGAGTACGGTGGAATGTTGGGGCGAGTTGGTTGAACGCGGTTACAAAGACTCGTGAATAGTGCCGAAAAAAAATAAAACGAAGGACATGAAGACGGGCTGCGAGAGACGGAGGTACGCAGATGCTCCGCTCCGTCTGTGTACCCACTCTTAACCATCGTTTTTTTTTTTTCCTTTGTTTGCGCTGTTCGTTTTGTAACGCTCGGGTCCCACAAGGGCGACAAACAGAAACCGCCGACACTGACGAGCCTCGTGCACCTGCAAGATGCACGCGAAGGTGTCTTTGGCTCGTGCTTACTTCATGAGCAGCGAGAGACCGTAAGCACTGCCAAAGGTATACCTTCGCGTACACGCCGCGTTTGCTCGAGGCTTGTCGTTGTCGGTGGTTTCTGTTTGTCGCTCTAGTGGGGCTCGGGCATTAGCACGTCTATCTGTTACCGCGTGAACCTGCTCCCGCCCCTACCGACGCGTGGAGAGCTGGGTCAGGAGATGAAAGGGAGGCGATTGATTGGTCCAGGGCGAGTGCTCAGCTCCCACCGCACTGTCAGCTGGGCTGTGTACGGAGGATACCTTGAGAGACGCTCGGAGGGTAAAATGGCCCCCAGGTGCCCCAGGACGTCTTCTCTTGTTGCTGCGCTCGGTTAGGGAAGAGGAGGGGGGGGGGGGGGACCGTCTCCGAAGCAGGCCAGTGTCAGGAAGGACGACACGGCCAACTGGAGAGAGGGCTCTCCCTCCGCCGCCACCGTTGTTTAGTGAGAGTTGCCGTCGCTGAACTCGGAGCGTTTCTCCGCCGGTTCTCCCCGTCCATTTGATTTCTGCGCCTCGTAGTTTCCTTTGTTGTTGGGGAAGCTGGGAGCGTGAGTGTGTGTTGTTGCCGGCCGAAAGTGTCTGCTGGCCCGACGAAGCTCGGCGGGACTTTCGTAACCCGCATTCGCGGGTTTCTGTGTGCTTTTCGGCGCCGGAACGGGCCGAATCTGAGCGGCGCAGGAAGAGCTTTCTTTTGTTCTCTTTCTACGGAAAGGCGGCGTGAGAACGATTGTCCTTCTTGGGGTACGCGTCCCGATAGACGCTTGACATGAAGAAGGCGACGGATACTTGGTTATTATACCTGGTGTAGAACGATTGTGAAGACTGGACTCAATGGAGCGAATATGATCCAAACAAAAGCGACGAACTTCGTCCGGCGGCACGATCGCTTTGCAAGCGAAGCAACCACCACTGTACTGACTGCCGCGTGCGCTGAGCGAACGCCACTGGGCAAAACTTGACGTGTTTTCGCAGCCTCTTTGATCTCTCAAATCTACCTTTAACTAAAAGCTACTGGGACGAGCGTGGGGTTGTACTTTATATGACAGGTTGTTTCCAGTGATGACAGAGGACCGTAGGCGAAAGTATGACTTTGCAAAATGAGCCGTTTGGACAAGTACTGGCGCAAGAAAGGCACATTCTAAAGCCATACGCTCGCTCTCGCGCGTCCCGCAGCATGAAAGACGTATAGGTATGCTTGCAAGTGAAGTTCAAGATCAAGAGATGCGTTCACACTATCAGCTTTTACAGCGGTTTACACCAACAAACAGAGCGTGGTACAAACACTGCACTGTCCTTCACAGAGGATGCAACGTCTGCGCCGGTGTTTACAGCCTAATGTATTACCGGGTGTTAAATAAAACCGTGTTTTTTGGTTTTGTTTGTTTTTTTTTGCACCTGGAAAATAAAACTACGCATCACCGAACTCTCAGCCTTTTCGCCGTCGTGGCTTTAGCACTGAGTATAGACCTTTCCGAAAATCGTCTTCTGTGCGTTGCCACCTTTGTCTGCTGGGCTGTGGAACACCTTCTGGGCATAGAGCTCTAACTCTGTTGTGCGGTTTATTCGGCGATTCGTAGTTTATATGTGAGGTAAGCAAACCGTTGCTCACTTTTTACCCAAAATACTCGCTACATCAAATGCGCGCCTCTTGCCCATCGACCGACGCAACGAAAAAAAACGCAAAAAAAAAACGCAAGGTCGCTCAATCGTCAACGATCAGTATCAAAGTCCGCGGTATACACAGGGGTCCTCGAGACTTTCGGCTTTATCGGGCTCGATCGGTTGCCCGCAGCCCGCGATAAGGCCACCTCGGGGAACGAGAGCGCCAAGGTGCATCTTGCAGCGGGGGCCGCCGGTGACACGGCCGGCATCGCCCGCGCCGCTCGAAGTCTGCTGCACGATAGCGCCCGACGCGTGAAGCGCACATTGACGTCGTATAAAGCCTCAGTCACACCGTCGATACATCGTACAAAAAATGAACGTTTACAATCCCTGTAACGCCGAATTAGAGCGCAGCTCTTGAGGAGGAGGAGGGAAGGGTACGGAGAGGAGGGTATGCCCCTCCTCCTTCACCTCCTCCTCCTCCCCTCCTCCTCCCACACGGTGCATTATGGGACATTTCCCATGATGCAACGTGCGGTTACGCCGATGTGATGAGAGAATTACCTACGGACGCATTTCAAGCATGTTCGAGGGCACGTTTGCTTCGTATACATATGCATGCTTTAAATATGTCCGCAGACATTTTTTTTATTATTATTAACCAGTGTGGTGGGCCGGTCATATACGACGAACAAACATGCCTCAGACGGTATATCTGCCGACTGTCTTTTGTAGGATGCATTATCGGTGGGATTGCGGCTGAGTACATCCTACAAACGACAGCCTGCAGACACTATGTGAGGTGCGTTTCTTGCTCGTATGACGCTCTTATCACTTTAGTCATACAAAAACTATTTGCACACATGTGTACGAAGCAACGCAGATAATTATCTTATTATGTCTGCAGCGATCATCTTTGGGTTTATTTCCTTCCTTTCAGATATGGACAGTAGGGAATGCCCCACCGGAGCAGGTGTCCAGGGTCCTTAAGCTATGTTAAAATCAACGAGACAGTTTCGCCCGTCTTCGAGCAAAAGGTGACGTGACATCAGTGGTCTCAGTGTGACAAATACTGCATTACTTGGGCGTTTTTTTTGTCTTTGTCATTTGCGTGCGTGCATTTCAGTACTCCACGTACGAGATAAGCGCGTTATGCAGAAAATACGTATATACGGCGTGTAAAAGCCACGAACACAGGGGAGAACTACACAGGAAGAGCGCTGGTCATCAACCGAACGTCTATGTTCAGTTGGCAGTCAGCGCTCGTCCTGTGCACACCTCTCCCCTGTCCATCTCTCTTGATACGCTCGATTTCTATTTCTATTCACAGACCAACTCGCCTGCATCGCTATAAACTAATTATATCTTATCTGTACCCGGCCTTCACCATTTCCGGCAAGCTGTTTAAACTATCTGAATGCAGAACAGCGCTTGTGAAATCGGCAATGGAACTCGATGCCAAGACTTACATTCAAATATACCCGTGCTTTTGAGCTCCGTGGTGTAACTTTAGGTGTAACTGGCAGGCGGCCGTGCAGGTTGAGCAGGCCGTCTATAAAACAGAGTATTCCGCGCATTTCGTTTCGTGCTGCTGCGCCAGGGCTGGAGCGAGCTTTCAAAGCAATCGTATGACGTCATCAAAATTCCTGTTATCTGTTGGGAACATATTCTACAGCCCAAAGAGTGAACGCACGCCTGCCGCTAGCATTTTTTATGCCAGTAAATACTTTTAAAAGAAAATAATAAAATAAAAAATGGTGTGAACCAAAGATTTCGCAAATTTGCAAAGAAACGTCATTTCGGCTTAATATTCAGATTTCTAGTCCAGCGATACTGTTCATGTGTTTAGCCAATTTTGATGCAAATGAGAAAACACGAAGAAAACACTAGAGTACCCTTTTAAGCGGGTCACTTGCTTTGCAGCTCTTTAGAATCTAAATTTAGGTTTTCGATTCCAAAGTTTTACGAAAAGCTACCTCTCACCGCTAAAATTAAGGGACTGCCTCAGTTACTAGTTGCGTTAATAGACGTAAGCTCTGATCTTGATTTCTAGAAACAAAGAAAGAAGGAAAGGCAAGGTTTCCCACTCGTATCTCACTGCTCGACCAGTGGCAGCCATCCGAATAGGCGGGTCCACCTGCAGTGTCATTAAAGCGCGCGATGGCACGGTTCCACGGAAGTAGGCGTTCCCAAAACTTCCTGCGTCGTCACTTTTGAAAAAACTCCCCCTCTCTTTCTCTTTTTTTTAATGGGAGATGGAAAGAAAAAGAGAGAGAGGGGAGGAGGTGAGAGGAAGAGAAAGAGAAATTGACATCACCGCCCTGTGATCAGGGCAACGCAGTGAAGGAGCCTCGACGCCTGTCCGCGCGTCGTACCATCAGAGGGTGGGTGCTTTTGGAACGGATCTCCATCTTTGTTCTCCAACGCGACATTTTTTTTTTTATGTTTGTCTTGCGACCGACTTTTTTTTTTCTTTACCGTTATAGCCATTATTGGCGAAATTTCGGAGCGGATCTCAGGGTTGTCTGTCCGTCGGGACCCGCTAAATTTAGCGGGAAAACAATTTCTCGCTAGATTTAGCAAATATTTTCCCCCTGCTATGTGTCACCTGACACGAGGTTACGTAGCAACAATATGATGTAGATTATCGAAACGCATTTTCTCCGCTAGATTTAGCGGGAATTTAGAGTCACGTGACCACGTCATGTGACGTCGCAATGTCGACGTGACGTCATGGCATCATGTGACGTTACAGCTTCACGTGACATCATGGAATCACGTGCCGTCCCCATGCCACGTTTCGTCATAGTGTCAAGTGATGTCGTGACGTCACACGACGTCACAGCGGTACATGAACAAGGGACTTAACTCCGCTAAATTTAAACAGTGGAGTGTAACTTTGTGTAGCAAAATGAACAGCGTCTCGGCAGTTGCCGCAGTTAAATTGCAGGACATGGCAAAGAACCGGGAATTATTTCTTCCCTAAATTCGACCCGTATGATATCTGCTCAATAAATTACGTTGCACGTGTAATTTACCTCTTCAAAGAATCAGGGATGCCGCATAACATCAGCTATTGCTCACACAAATATTTTTCCCTTCTACATTTTTTTAATAAGCCGTTTGTTTTGTTGTTTTTTTTTGGTTTGCAACGGTGGGGTTAAGGTTTTCTAGTTCTTACACTTGAACAAGAACTTTTCGCTCACGAAAGAAACGCGATCTTTAGGCATGAAGTTTGGGACATCAAGACTCCCTTGTTGGAAAAGGCTCTCCAATGGGTTTTATTATCTCCTACTTTATCTCTTCCCGATGTCTGAATCATTTTGTACACGCAACGCGTGTGTCACGATTAAAGATAAGCTACTTCGCCTTGATTAATAACCACCTTGAATTAAAGTCGGATGTTGGGGAGACGAATGTAATTTCATGGAGCCGTGAAACCTCATTCGGTGGTCATTTCCAAGGACGCGTATTTCTGATTGCCAAAATATTCCCACCTTCTGTGCCTCCGGAGAATTTAGATAAGATTGTGCCGCACGGATGCATGCGGTGACTGACGTATAATAATTTCATTAGACAAGTTTGCAAGCAGCCACGCTTCAAAAGCTAGTCTTTTGACCAGCTTTTATTAGTCACAAGTCGGAGTATATGGCGTTTAAAGACGAAATGAGGGAACCTCTGAGGATACAAGCCATTGTTATAGACCCTTTAGGAATATACAATTATCTGAGAATCTGGCTCAATGAGGGAATGAAATATCTAGAGGAACATGAGGAGAATATAATTAGAAAATGGAAAATAAATTCATCTATTATGAAGCTCAAGGAAATATGGAACTATAACAGATATGAAGTGGTCAGAGGTATATGGAAAGAGTAATGGCACAAGGACTGTCTTTTGGCACTGGGGTACTGTGCATGAAATCAGAGGTACAATCAGGATTATAGATTCGACAAGGAAGCGAATGCAGATTGGCACTGGGAGCACATGGAAAGACACCAAATGAGGGAGCACAGGGGAACATGGGCTGGTCGTCGCTTGAGAGCAGGGAGGCAAGTAGTAAGTTGAAATTTGAACAAAGATTGACCGAAATGGATGATGCGCGTTGGGCACGGAAGGTATACAATCATTTATACATGAAAAGTTTAAGCACAAGATGGACAAACTGAACCCGAAAGGTTACATTTAAATACCTACACACTAGTGACGGACCTGAGCGAATTACTTCAGGGGAGAAGCGAGTGAAAGAGGCAGAAAAAAAATTGTGGGAGGTAAGAATACAGGAAAAATCAACTCTAACAATGTACAGGTCATAAAAACAGGACATAAGAAAAGAAAATGTGTTTCACAAATCACTCGGAATTTCTTTACTGTTTGAGGCTAGAACGGGAGTTTTGAGGACGAGGACGTATAGGGCTAAATATCAGGAGACAGACACACTATGTGACGCCTGCCATAATGAGAGCGAGACACTGAAGCACTTGGTTTTGTAGTAAACGGGGTTTTGCCCTGCCATCCCTGAAGGGGTAACGGATTTGACAGGGGCCCTGAGTTTTGCTGGCGGCGATGGAAGGACGGGAAAGAATGATCCACAACTAACTAGCACAGCTGGGGACAGGCGGAACAGAGGAAAATTGGGACTCCTCCCTGCGTGGCTCCGGCCCAGAGTCTCAATCCTGTCTACCAATGGGTCCGGTGCTGGGGTAACGCCGTCAAGGTTTGACCAGAGGAAAATTGACGACTCTCCCCCCTCTGCAAACAAAGCTAGGTGAGGGTGCGCTGCGGGGGGGGGGTAATGTTTTAGTTCTTGCTTTTTGCCCGAATCTCCATAGGTCATCCTCGTGATATCCCACACTGCCTAGTGATAGTTAGGGGAGAAAATTAGCTCAGACGGAAGGTAGAAAGCATATGTTTGTCTTTTTAGACTTAGGCTAGGTGGCGCAAGCTACCGCAAGTTATTCAGGGTGCAGCCGTTAGCATCCATCCAGGCTTGCATAACGTAACACCAGCAAGATGGTAGCTCCCAGTGGCCGTAAACGTGTACACGGGCAATTAAACTGTCTAGAGTTTTGATTCTTCGCAATTCTGGCATCGCGGATGAAGCTGCCGACCGCCGCGAAGGACACCCCTCAGCCCGACCATGTTTCTGTCCGAGCCGCGCGTTCAGGGTCGGAAGAGAGCGCGCGCGTACACGAAGGGTACCTTAATTTCCCCCCGGCTAATACAAACCTACAATGTTTATTTTTTGTCCGCTCCCTGCTAAAGAAAGCTTTTTGTCGATAATAACACGCTCAGGAGCGCGCTCGTGCCTCCGTCCTTGCCAGCCACTCAGACTCGAAGACCGTCGTCGGAAAGTAGGAAAAGCGATTGTCTCGGAGGTCGCCTAAGTATAAGGGAGGGAGACTAGCGGGGCTTCCCCTGCAAGACTTCTGGACTTCTTTCGTCGACCGCCTTCCCCTTCGGCCGCGCCGGCTGATTGCCGATACTCCGAAACCCCGGAATTACGTGGGAGAAGTTGTAATTATTCCTGAGTCGAACCTTGGAACGCTCCGTACACGAAGGCTCTGGGCATCTTTTGTAATGCCTTCCGTGCATATGGTCTCACTTGGCTCGTAATATAGCTTTCGGATATTGTCATTCTTCCTGCATGTGCATTTGCGTGCGGTTATCCGTGCTCAAGAGTGCGTGTTGTCCATTGTGTGGGCGTGGTGATGTGTTTTACTTTTACAGCAATGAAATCATTTGTGCGGAATCGGCGGAACTCTAAGAAACGGTGTTAGGGCTTCTGTGTAACTAATAGCTATACCCGTTTTCACCTCAGGAACTGCAGCAAAACAAAAAGTCCGGCTCCTCGCGGAGCATGAATAATTTTCCCTTTTATAAGGATAATTAGGATATATGTAGGAGATTTTTAGATTAGATATACCTTATCGTATCAAGGCGTACACGTTCGAAACGCCAGAAGCATCGCTTTTTCCTCGGACAACCAAATTTCGCAAGAACTATTTCGCGCCGCGTGTGAACAATGCACAAAACTTCCTTTTTTTCTTAAGATGAAAACGGTTATTGTAAATTGTCCGACAATCCTACACGAAAGTACATCAAATTGATGTAAAAATTTAAAAGCTAACAATATATAAATTTTACAGTCAATTATCACAAAATTGCAGTAGTGGGAATTTAAAAAAAGCAACGGGGAAACGAAATTAAAAAAATAGGTGACGCCTTTTTCTTTTCTTTTTTTTACAAGTGCTGTGGTTATTTTTATATTTACCAGGCTACCAGTAATAGCACAACAAACTTCATTAAATCACCCTTATTAAAAATTGAATTAGGTGAGTTTAACCACAGTAAACACATCTTTACTAATGGTGGTCCTAACGCTACTTGATGCAATTAATTTTAGTGTCAACCCTTCGACTTAAAGTGGAGCAACACAGTCACCACTACTGCACCATGGGTTTGGATATCAGCTTGTACTGTGAGGTGGGGACAGGAAAGTCTCCCATTCGAAGGTCGTCATGCACTGGTCAAAGTGTTGAGACTATCATCATGGCAAAGATACTATCATCATGACTCCAGGGAGGAGCCATAATAATAGTCTCGATTTCAATTTTTTTTTTTTAAAGTTCCTCTGGTATGAGATTCCCCAAGACGTTTGGTATAGAACAACTCAACTCTCTGATCACGCCACTGCGGTGGTGCCACTGTCGCTACTGCGCATGCGCAGATGCTTCGCCTCGGGCGAATCTGTTTTCTGCGCAGGCGCAGCGCCCACACCCGGTGTGGCCAAACGCGGGCTTGTTTGGAAACAGTGTTTCGGTCGATAAGCACCGTTGTGTGCCTGCCTGCTTACGGGCGATTTTTTGATAAAGGCGACCTTGGTGAGACTCGCGCAATTCGTGCATGAGACCGGAAACTTGTGTAAGCATCCATACGAGCGTCGGGTGAAAAAAAAAGAAACAAAAACTTGCGACGGATTCTTTAGAATTGGCGGAGATACATCGTATATCGAAGATGCTGGTTACTTTACTCGCGTGCATCGATCAGTGAAAAGGGCACGCTCGATTCATTCGCGACCCTTGCTCAGTTCTAACATTTCAAAATTCGCTCGATTGCCGTCCCATGCCTCCGAGTACCAATCTCCGCGTGTTACGTAGAAATTGATGGTCTCGTGCACACTCGAATAGATACGCGTTCTGTCACCAATTTATCTCGGTCACATGCTATCAATTTAGTCTGAAGGAGGCACGTGAGCGTTGTAACACTTTTTTCTTCTTCTGGGAGGATGACTCATTTGTCCTATCTGATATCTCCTGTGGTGACAAGTAACTCGTGAAATCCTTTGTACGCTTCTCTCAGCCCCCCATCGGTGATTGCAAACGTACCCACTAACTTAGGTGTAGGAAAACTTAGTCCAGGTAAAACTAAAGTAGAAAAACTGGCACGAAAAAGTAGTATGTCTAAACAAGCCGAATTTTGTTTTAACAAATGCCTACAGTTATCACCGGTTGAGCGATCGCGCTTACCCAAACATAAAGAAGACAATGGTTTCTTTCTTCTAGGATGTACAATTGAAACCTTATGTTTCACACTTTTCATATCAGGTACGTTTCCCGTCTTTTGACATGGATCGGGAGCTCGTACGCACCTCATCCTGAATGACGAAATTTGTGTATTTGAGTAATATGTGCCAACCACTTTATCCGGTCTCGTATTCTAGTTCGTTCGACGACAAAAAATATAAAACGGGGCACATTTCTTTCACCATTCACGACACCGAGGCAGCTCGGACGCTTTTCTTCTTCACACGTAGAAGAGCAGTAACCCACACCTTTTACACCGGCGCACACGAGCGACCACGAAAGCGAAGTCTGCCCAGCGCGCGTCCCCTAAGCTACACTCTACTGGGAAGCGCCTTGCGGAGCGAACGGTTTCCCAGAACTCGAGGTGGCGACGTTCCCAGGTGCCCTGTCGCAAGCGTCCGGCGTCGCGTACATCACGGCGGTCCCCACACAGATAGGGCAACCCAGCCGCCGGGCAATACGTGCACGGACTCCGAAATCCACTCCTGAATCCTCTCCTTCGCACCGTCCCAAAGCAGCACGACACCAAGCAAGGGGGCCGCTATATGCTCCCTTCTCCCTAAGCTGACAGTGCAGCGGAAGCTACAAGCTCGCTGGACCAATCATACGTCCATCTTTCACCACGTTATCGCGCTCCTCCATTTCGTCACCTGACCCCACCCGTGCAAAGAGAGCGGGGTCAGGTGGTCAAAGGAAACCGATGATTGGTCCGGCGAGTGTGTAGCTTCCGCCGCGCTATCAGCTTAGATGTTTAACGCGAGTCGGAAAGAAAATGGTCTCCTGTAAAGACGCGCCGTTTCTTTTGGTTTGTTAACGTTAAATGCGTTAAAGGTAGGGGACGTCTCTACCCTGCCGAGGTTTCCAGCTCGGCCGGGTTCGACTCCTTCGAACATCCAATTGAAAGTTCGACAGACAGGTCGACGGAAGTTTCAACGATTTTGCACGGGGAAAGTTGCGAAGTCACTTTGAAGAAACAGACTCGAAACCATGGCATGGGGTTCGGAAGCCTCGACTCTCTCGTCGACGCTCTGGAAAACAAAGCGGCGACGCGTCCTCACCTAGATAACACAAGCCGGTGGCGTCTTTTTGTGCTATCGTGAGAGACAACTAGATTTCCAGAGACAAAAAAAAAGAAGACAGAAAAAAAGATATTACGCATCGGTTAAACTTTTTTTTGAATTCGGAGCTTGAGTCCGGAGTTCGGCAAAGTTGCTACGAGCAATCTCTGCAGAGTTCGCGGTATTTATAGCCTGGTGCTTCAACCGTATCTTCCATATATAAACTTTTAGTAGATAGTTGTTTTTCCTCCGATAACAATAGTTCACACAGAAAGAATAAAACGGTAGAATGGACGAAGGACAGACACTCACAGTTATTTGAACGAGCTACGACACATTAACATGATTCCCATCGCATTACGAACACCACTTTGATCGCAGAAGAATTGAATTAAGGAAACCAAATATACCAGAAACAAAATACAAGGTAAATAAAAGATATACTAGGTAAAAAAAAACGAAATGCCGAAAAGATGAAAAATAAAAATAGCTTATTTTAAAATGAAAAAAATAAGAGATTAAGAAGAATATAAGAAGAGATTAATTAAAAATATAAAGATTAAATCCCCGAAAAAGAAGAAAATTAACGGAGGCTCTTTTCATGATAACTTCGGCCCGAGGAATTCCTTGCGCCAGGGTAACTCTGGGATAACTCTAGGGTAACTATGGCGTGAGGAAGAAGATGCGTGCGCAAAGGAGCCAGCCGAGTGTCGGGTGTCGTTATCAAAGTTGTCAGAACAATCAAATAAAACTCCCTTATCATTACCATAAGAAAAGTATGGGAGTTCGCTTTCCTGCAGAATACGGAGACAGACGATCACGGCGGACGACGATATAAAGAGCTCAGTCAAAGACGAAGCTCAGAATCCCATTAGAGAAAGAAAAACGGAGTGCGATGAGCGTGGTGACCTATAGTGTGAGCTTGAGGTTCCCATTGCTAACTTTCTCCGCGCACGTCGGAATTTTTTTTCTCTTGGTTTAATCGTATTCTGAGCTTTGTCATTCGCTGCGATCCTTATATCATTCACCATGCTTAATTGTCTCGGTGTCCTGCAAAAAGAAAACAGCCATATTTTTGACAGTTTTTAGTAAGTGCAAGGGACACAGAGCGAAACTTCTATGCGTTCACGCTTTTATAGCTCCGACATTTTTTTTTTCGGCATTTCTACTGGCTAACACCTGCAGCTCCTTAGCTGCGTAGGGATAATAGAGAGTTTTAGAATAGCGTAAAGACCCTTGCGTCAGCACTACGTACAACGCACGCTAGCTGCCGACGTAACGTTACGGAGCGCGTTGAACGCGCACTTTTAGTATAGCGGAAGGCAAACGCATACGAAACAATACGTAAAGACTTGCAGCGCCATCTAGATGTGCTCCTATGAACTGCCTCAAACATTCCAAGGCGGGTATTCGGTAAAGCCAATTTAACACTGCGAATCTCTTCGCTTTGCTACGAAGTGCGTGAATATCTTTCTAGTTGCCTGTTGTGAACGTGTTTTGCCTTTTTTTTTTTAGGGCTGTGCGGCTAGGCAGTTCGATCTTTGGTTCGCTCCAGTGTGTTGTGGGATCCCTACTATCTTATGTTGGCCTCGTCATTTGCTTGGAAGTATGCAAGCAATAGGTCGCACCGCTCGCGTACCGACCGCACGGTAAACTCCTTTTTGGCTTCGACGGCGTCGCCAACGTTCTTGGCTATTGACACCCATCTTTGTGGGCGCTCGAAAGGGTTCGTCACGTTGATTTCTTTGAGGAGGTCGTGGGTCGCCTGTCAGGCCAAGTTCCACTCGCTCCGAGGAAGTCACACCGGGAAGCGCTACCATTGGGAAAAGGTTTTATCTGTACTTAAGTTCAGAGCCCAATGAAGAGGAGGGCCAAAGCTGTCTAGTGGTCCGGGTCTTCAGTTGGAGGCCTTGCTCGGCACCGGCTCTTTCGTCTGTCTCCAGCTCTGAACTCCGCGTGTCCTCGCCCGCCACGAGCCTCGCCCTTTTTCTCTTCTTTTTCTCTTTCTTCCACAAGATTGAGGTCATCTTCAATGCTGAAGCGAACCCGTACAACGCGCGTAGCACTTCCACTGGTTTGCCTCACCGCCGCCATTTTCCAAACTGGAGTAGTCTCGCGCTTTCCCGTGCTCGACGAGAGCAACGAGAAATGGTACGCAGGGGACCGCTACGTACGCTCGCAAAAAGCGATAGCGAGCGTACGTACGCATAGCTCGCCGCAGTACGTACGTATGGCTCATGCGCATGTATGGAGGACGCAGCGTTAACGCTAACGTAGGGGGCTTACGTTTGCTGCTATACGTATTACTAAAACTCTCTAATAAGGTGCTCGGTACTCGCTACGTCCGTAGCTTTTTTTTTTTTTTAGTTGTCTTTGACCATATGTAATACGATCAGGTCAAGCGTCGTACGTCAAAACATTAAATCGTTCAAGAGGAGTAAACCAACTGCCACGAATGCGGCACGTCGCCACCCATGTCAGCCGACCAATCTGGCCTATCACTGAGAATGGGGGATGGCACTGCGTATTCGAGGAATATCTCTGGGCTTGCGTGCTGTCCGGGGCCTCGTCGCACGAAATCCCGGGGTGCCGCCCGAAGCGACAGCCTTGCCGGAACTGGATCTACCTCCAGTCCGCACGACGACGCAGCGAGGTAACTTTGTGTCGCCTTATTGGCTTTTCGGGGGGGGGGCTATGTTGTTTCTTTATCGCGCGCCTCGGGGCAGATCGCGTGACAAAATCGCCTGAGGGACGAATGCGAGATGCGCACCAGCAGGAATCCTGGTTTGGCAATAAACTGCGGCACTCCGAGCTGCTCCGTATTTCTCGACCCGTTCGCGTGACATTCGGCAACTCGGGACCCGATCGAATTGAGAAATCGACCTGCCTTATTTTAAACGATGCCTCGAAAGCTGAGTTATATGCGCCGAAACTAAAACGAAGTTTAAAAATGCTTTCGCGAGGCAACCTGTATATGTTACTAGGAAATAAAGCGAGCACCATTAGCAAGATGGATTGTTAAATATATTACATCAGCTAACTCTTGAAATTCTAGAATCTAATGAGTTTTGCGCAATACCTGAATTTGATGCCTCGCTATGACAATTTAATACAGATATATGCTCGTCCGAACCGTATGATTTGAACCCTAACATTTATTTATTTCAATTCCTATTTTTGTTTTTGTTTTTACTTTTTACGCTCGCGACATTAAAGGGATACGGGAACGAAGTGTTTCCATGTTGCGCCGGCCGTCCAGAAACACTAGTCTTGACTAGTGTTTCTGGGCTGGGCAGGGCTAGGCTGGGCACAGAAGTAAAAAAAAAACTACATTAAAAACGAATGAACAGATTTCAAAAGGTGCGTCTGTTGGTGGTTTGTGAAGCTCCGTTGAAACGCCGTGACGTCATGAGTTCCTAAGAAGCAGCGCCAGTTCGCGGCAGTATGTCTCTTTCGTGAAGTTACTCGGTCCTGAATGTGACTTGGCGGAGAACGCTCATAAGCTGATACTCCAGTCAAAGCTACAAGCGCGAGCTAGCCCGCGCTCCTGGCTTTGAGACAGACATTTCTGGCGGGAGCGCTCGAACGTTCTGCGAAACAACGCTTCAAAGCAGCGACCTCCAGCTCTCCTGGTTGTGGCATTGGCTGCAGTCTCAGCTCCAGTGTGCCTCTGCAACGTGCATTCCACACCATCGAGATCGCCGTTCTCTGCAGACGTTAGGTAGCGGCTTAAGCTGAGGATGCAGGGACCGCTGTCAGCCCAACCATGCGCCATTGCTAATTATTTCTACTTACCGGTTTCCTCGAGCCACTATACTTCATCTCAGCTTAGCACGGACTAACTGCAGAAGGCTGTACAAGCACAGGCGGCTGAGCTTCGACTGCCTTGACTGGAGCACTCGCTGCACGAGCGCTCGTGCAGTCGCCGAGGCTTCATCCAAAGCAACTAGCTCGGGCTTTTGGCACGCGTGGCTAACGTCCATGCTAAGGTGAGACGAAGTATAAGTTCTGCGGTGTGAAACTAACACGGTCAAGTGAACGCTCGTGGCACATAAAATACCAGCATGGCCGCACATGATGATGTTACGGGCAAGCTATGTATAGGCCATAGGCCGTCCAGTCCTCGGATATTACCACTAGGCGAGATTGCTAAAGCCCCTTCATGTTTCAAAAGTAGCGCAAGGTGCGTCGATGCGCGAGGCACGTGCAACGTGCAGCACTTGGGAAGATTATGGCGGCAGAGCACTAGCATCTGAGCTATATTTCAGACGCCATGTTCTTCCCAGAAGTGGCGCGCTGCACGTGTCTTGAGCTTTAGTCTTGAGCATTTCCACAACAATGAATGGCGCCACTTTTCCGAGGATAGAGGGGCTTTATAGATTGTCACGCGTTGACGCCACCAAGTGGCAAGGCTCGCAACTACAGTACCCTTGACCGTGCGAGAACTATTGACGTCACGAGCGGGATACGCATTGCGGTTCTTGCTGGCCGACTTTGAAGCAGAGCTCGCGCTCACGTCATTTTGCTTCCGTACCCCTTTAAGGAATCCACCACGATGCCTCCTTGAATGTTTGGGAGATCAACACCTGCATTTCAGGGGGAGGGAACATCCATGGTGTGACTTGGTGTGACCGTAACCAACGCACAGCAGCTCGGAACTTTCTACGAGCTTTCGCTCGTGGAGCAAAAGCTCGCGCTGCATTACCCAGAGGTCCAATCCCCGGCCCTGTCTGTTCCGGTCTGTATGAGCATCGTACGGGCGTGTGGTGTACGAGTATTACAATAGCTTGGTGCACGTTAAAGACCCTAGGCTAGCGGCGGAAACGCACAGGCTACATTTCTCGTCTACGACACAGACACCAGACACGCATTGGGGCTGGCTAACTTTCCGGCGGTCTAAGCATACGCACGACACAAGTGCATTACTGCAATTCTTACATTGTGACTTATAGTACAGTTGAATTCGGCGTAGTAGAAACAAACGATTCTACATGAACGACATCCCACACGTCAGTTGCCAGAAGGACGGCATCAAAACCTAGCCAGTCCTTCTCGGACGTCTTTCCAAGGACGTCCTCGTGATAGAAGTCTCATTCGAGAAAGCCGATAGCCTTTGCCGTAACACTGGCTTCACGGCACAACAAGTGTGTACTGCGTTTGAGCAGACCTCCCCAGCTACGGGTTTTTACTGTTTTCGATTAAACTTTCGTTGCGGGTTTAATCTACAATTATCCTAATTTCAGAAATTCGAAACACTATAATCGGGGACCACTTTTTCTGGTAATGAAGCCAAAGCTACGGGTACCCGTGCGCTCGCGCACTTTGAGCTCCCATCACAGTTGTGCTCTCGCGGCCTTCACTTCTTGGGTATAATGCCAGGAAAAGTTGTCCCCAAGTACAACGGCATAAAAGCATAAAAAAAAAAAACATTAACGAGCCTGGAAATTAAAAAAAATATATAAAATAGTACAGCTTAGTGGTTGCTGAGACCCTCGGAGCTTCTCGAGTATTAAGGGTGATGAACACGTCAAAAAACACGAATAAGGAGAGAAACAAAAACATGTGATAACAGGACATGTTTTTGTCACTTTCCCACGGCCAAAACCCGTCCTGGTGGGATGCGTTGTCGCGCATGGAGAAAAATATCTCGTTGCTCCTTCACTTTTTCTCCGTTATCGTCTACAACCTTTACTCGGACACATGTTCTGATAAGTTCGTTCAAAACAAAGTAAGTTCAAAAGCAATCGATGATGGGTCTAAGCTATACTCAGTGCGATTGTCCTCTTGCCTATAGGGTTGCGCCAGCGCATTTATTTTATTACCTGCCATGGTTGTTGTTGCTGTTGTTGTTGTTGTTTTTAATTTCTTGACCCCGGAAACTTAAACCGAGATTCTCAGACACTGTCCGAAGCCGTCGCCGGCGCCTTCCCACGGTTGCACCGCGGCCGCCCTAAGAGCGATTTGAGACTTTTTTTTTACTTCGACGCCGCGGTTCCAATGCTGATACATCACACAAACAACAGCGGGAAGGCTTTGTCTGAGACTGCGACTTTATCGTTCGCTTTTATGATTGAGGTAAGACGGTAGCTGTCCTTATTACTTCTACTAGCACAAGATGAACCTTCCATCTTGTGTTTGGACCTCAATATAAAATCGACAATGTCTTGAAATAAAAAAAAAATCCTTTCGGTACTGTACTTACTGTCAGGATAAGAACGGCATGGGGGAGCTTCTGTTGTCCCGCCTCTAGCGCTTCGAAGCGTCTCCAGAGCCTCGAACGTGCACGCTCAAACAACGCATGGCGGAAAGCAACTAGCGGCTACTGGAGCTCGGGGCATCCAAAGAGACGCCCCGCCATTATCATCCCGTGAGTAGGTAACTATACTCCGCGTACACATTGAAGTCGAAGCGGTGCGGTTGCTCCATGGGCTGACAGCACGAGCTGTTGCGTCGTCAAGTGCTCCAATAGTTATCCGTCTCGACTCGTAAAAACAAAGTTTCATCGTTTTTTGTTTTGTTTTTTAAACTCATCACTGTTTTTGTGGGGCAGCGACAGCGGTGGATGCGTGCCGTATAGGATGCCAGAAATTTGGTCTTTCGTTCATGTCTGCCACGTATCGGAAGGACTGACATATCCTACGTTGCCGCTTTGCGCGCTGCGTTTGTTCTTGTGCCAGTAACGCCAACATATGTTAGCGCCGATGGGCGAACTGAAAAAGCATCCCACACTCGCGGGTGTGCGGTGCCCATTTTGTTGAAGGGATGCTCTTCAAAGACGTTTCGTCCCCATCGTACGTGTCCATGATCTTTCCGGAGCAATGTGGCTGCAGTGCAGTCTGCAACTCATGAAAAATATTCGGACGGTACAAAAAGAGACAAATGTGAATCTAAACAAAACTACATTGGTGCTAGGAATCACTGGGCGATCGACGCTTGAGTATGTCAGTTTAGGTGGTGTGCTCCCTTTCCTTGATCAGCCTCCTTTCAGACGTGGAAATCGCCTTTCTTCACATATGAAGTTACCGGTAAACAGCAAATGACTGCAAAAAAAAAAAAAAAAACAGCCCGGAATTGTTTTAGATTAAATTACTGCAAGGTTCCGTCTTTAAAAAAAATGTAGAAATTATAATTTTTATACATCAAATAAATCGGTTTTATTCTTTAAGTTTAAATCAAATATAAATCACATTTATATACTATTAAAATCACTTAACCCAAGAAGTCATTTCTTTTCATTAGTCTTTTTGAGCACAGGAAATGGATTCTTCGATCCGCCCAATCACTGAAACAGTGTAGAGAAAAGGTTCACTGTAAATATAGTTATATCATAAGGTGCAGTTAATTCCAATCTGTTATTTTGATATAAACCGTCATACTAAAACAAAAAGAGCCTAATTTTTTTTCTTGTTTTAGCCCGAAAATAATCCCTTGGCTACGCCACTCTTTTCGGTTTACTTTAGGCTAAAATTTGACCTAAAGTTTGCCCTTCATACAGGTGTACTTATCCATGTCTGCATTATGAAAGCGTGTAATTTTTACTTTTTTTTTGTTCGTCAAAGTTTCAAAGATTTACCGGCGAAATAAATTATTCCCGATTAAAGCATTAACCGATAAATCGGTAGTTAAATCGATCAATTGCCCAGCTCTAATTTTAACCATAACACACACATCACACACAGACACACGCGCACGCACGCACGCACGCACGCACGCAAACACACACGCACACACACAAACACACACACACACACGCGCACGCACACACACACACACGCGCACGCACACACACACACACACACACGCGCGCGCACACACACACAGACACACACACACACACACGCAAGCACTGATAACTTTGAGATAAAAGGTCAGAAGCTTTTGGTCTTAACTAAAAATACCACTTTGTGTATGTGTGTCATGGTTAAAATGTCTTGAGTATATATATATATATTTATTTTGTGACCTCAAGCAGACTAGAAGGTTTTGTCTAAACCGAAACATGTTTGTGGTCTTTTGTGTTGTGGGTAAGGGTTGTGAGTCGCGACCTTTAAGAAGGGGATGTCTGGTGGTTTTGTGGTGCTTGTAGTTCTATATATAAGGCGAATGGTTGAATAAAATTATAGGCTGAGTTACAGACGTTATTTGTTCCTGTTACTTTGTCTTCCACTGTAATTTTGTTTTCTCCTTCTGTCCCAGTGTTAGGCCAAAAAGCATAATGGTTAATTGTGACGTTCTTTGATTATTTATGGTGCTGACACAACTAGCGAAATCCTACGTGACTGCTTATCTTGGAATAAAATAAGAAGACTAAAAAGAAACACAGCAAAAAGGAAAGATACTTGTTTCCCTTATTTCGTGTACTCCTAAATACTCTTTTTTTTTTTGGGGTGGGGGGGGGGGGGGGGTTGATTACATTAGCATTGAATGTACGTCATTCCATCGGTGAAACAGGGTGGAAATAAAAATTAAAGGGACCTGCTGGACGTTAATTCCCGGTTTTGCTTTTATTGTAAATATTTAACTAATAATGTTCACTTGACGATGGTCAAGCTAAAACTTCCACTGACGCTTGTTTGGTGGCCTTCTGTTTGCGTAAACAAACATAAATACCACCAGACGATAGTGATTGCATATTTTATATACACTCAATGTTTCGTTGCTGCCGTACACTCCTTCCTTATGTTATTTACTTCGACATTTTTATGTGCTAGACAAAGACCATGCGAAATATGGATAAGCATAGAGTATTCGGCATTAAACACAGGCTTAAACCCTTCGGACTTCGTAATAACTAAGCACAAAGGGAAAAAAAATGCGTGCTCATGCATAAGATATAATGGCATATAGCACTCAAGTTTTGCAATTTGTCGATCGCAATAAGATAATTATACCGATACATCATCATTTAGAGATATTTTCCTTCAGCTTACGTCTGGTCTTTAACCGATGAAAGAGCCTTAGTTCCTGTCGTCTACAGACTTCGGTAATTATGTGCCGTCATTAAATGTAAATTTTTAACAGGCAACAACACAAGCGGGGAGGAGTTAAGGAACCACTTTCAAGCCCAAAACTTCGTTTTTGTTTTCTCCATAAGAACGGTGTTTTAAATCTTAGACTAGCGACTGATCATATTCTTGCTTTGGAATTATTTGGAACATATTGTTATAATGATTAAGAGTAGAGACGAGACGTCTGTTCAATGGCGGGGTTTTAATTCGGGATAGTCATAGCAGGCACGTGACCGATGACACTGTCACGGCACCTGCAACAACAACGTTTTTTTGTTTTTTTTTTTGGGGGGGGGGGGCGGGGGGGGGCAATATGTTATAGTTATTTCTTAGATGGCTAAACAAAACAACAGCGTAACGAATTTTTTGTTTTTTTTTTGAGGGGGGGGGGGGGGGAGTTGAGGCGTTTCTCTATATAATGTCATCGGCTAGATATTGGGGTGGAGGGCTGAAGCTTCATAATCCCCTCCCTGGCTACGCCACTCGAACAGAATGAACTATGCGATACGTCAGTATGTCCGAGCAGCAAACATGACGGAAACCAGAACGGTCTGATTCCCTTGTTTTACGTGCATTTGAAATGCCACCTGAGCGAGAGCTTTTGGGGCAATCGGGAAACTATCTTATCCTTTGGGATATGCTCGGAGTCGGCATCGCGAGCTGATTCGTCGATTAGGGCTTCGACGTAAAGGCCTTTCGCATACACGTACAACTAGGGCCTAAGTAACCAGAGTTTCCCTGTCATTCGATAGGAGATCACCATTGTGAGCTTCCGTAATGAATAAGGAGGCAAAACGACGCTATATGTTAACCAAGTTTGCCTTCCGCGTTTTTTTTTCTTTTTTTTACTGGGGGCCGGGTGGCATGATTCCTTATGTTTCACAAAAGCCGTTGTCATATACTGCTCATAGATCATACAAAGAACATGCTGTAGACGTTGATGACCGAAATATCTCCGCACACGCCTCAAGCATGCCTGCTGCGTACACAGGATTTGCTTCGAAAATAGGTGCAGCCGATTTTCTGTATGACGAATGTTACAAAACTACCATGCGAGAAAGAAAAACTCCCCAGACAATCTCTGAAGACTGCCTTTTGTATAATGTATTGGCAGTTTTGTACTTTGCGCAAATACCGCCTAGAACGTATCACTGACGTTAATGACCTGTAAAACATCCGTTCGTTTTTCACCAAACGCAATCGCAGTGTCAAAACAAAAATGAAAGAAAAGAAAATGAAAGACGTTAACATATTCTCTGTAATGCGAAATTAGAGCGCAGCTCTTGAGGAGGAGGACCGGAGGGTACAAAGGGGAGGGTATGCCTCTCCCCCCTTCCGTACCCTCCCTCCTCTCTTCTGCTCCCCTCTCATTTAGTGGGAAATCTAGCGAAAATCTCCCCGTTAAATTTAGCGGGTTAAGTTTTCCCGCTAAATTTAGCGGGAAATTGACGTCCCCTGACCTCAACACCAATTCAGTTTCCCCGCTAAATTTGGCGGGAAAACTGTGACGTCCCATAATGCAACGCGCGCAGTTACGCCGACGCCGACGCCGGCGCCGACGGCGATGGCGACGACGCTCAACTCGGAAACGGGTGCCTAAAGCTGCGCTCTAAATCGGCAAGCGTCCCCCCCCCCCTCGAACTCGCAGCCATAACAAGCGGCCACGTGATCTGGAACCGATAATATATGCCAATGTTGATCACAGCCACGCGCTGGGGTTGGTAAGGCACAGGACACGCGCTGAGTTCCAGACGTTGTTAGGGTTCGGCTATTGTCATCATTGCAGCGATTGGACATGGTCCACTACCCGAATACTTATCGAGCTATTGATTATCACGAGCCCAATAGTGCTCACGAAATGATCGGGTCCAATCTATGAGACGCATTCAAATATCGTCACTGGAGGATACTGCGATCCCCCATTTACGTCATCAAGTTTAGCGAAGGAGAGATTGAATGAAAACCCTCGTTTTGTCATTGAAATTACTCCGCAGCAAAAGAGTTTCTTCGGCAGTAGCGTTGCGTGCGAGTATCCTTGAGTCCCACTAGTGCCAGTAAGCTCGTATAAATTTAAAAAAAAACATTCCAATTGAATATTGTTGCACCGCTTCTTTAAAGCCCGAGCTTCCCACGTGGTGTACTCCTCATCTCTTAAAATATTTCATCACTTCGTGTCTACGTTGTGTGTTGTTTTTTTTTATGTTTCGTCGGCGCCACCTGTATTCCTATCTGGCATTCGCGAATTCCCTGTTTGTAGCAAGGTGGGCGAGGTGGACGAGTCGGTATGCATTGAGCTTGGTGATAAACAGCCCAACGTCGGACGCCCGCCTGCGTTCCGCGTTCTGGAAGCGTTCGACGAGTGCAGCGTAGACAAAGGCTGTTAGTTTTAGGTCTATAAATCCGCTCACCTCTGACACGCCAGAAAAAAAAATTTTTTTTTCATGCTAGGCGTTGAAATGGCATATCAGGACATTACAAAAAAATTGTTTCACTATAGAGTTGCGTAGTTTTTTCATAAAAATAGAAATACGAGGCCCAATTCTAAGTTCCCGCCTTGCACTGTGACGTAACAGTGTACCGCAAGGTGTCGGGGCGGTCAGAAGGGAGGCATCGACCTACGTCACTAAACGTGGGTTCACCGGAAGTCACGTGAGTTTCACTCCTCGTGCTCTCCGCGACCGTGCCTAAGATTTTTTATTTAATTTTTTTACTCTGCTTTTCGTACGAGCGATCGTAGAAAACGAAGTTTCAGTTCCACTAGCCCTTTACCGCTGCACCGTTGGTTAGTTTGCGTGCTGTAAAATTTGAGGACGAAGAGTTAGTGGATCGACGTGATGGAGGTCAATGATGAAAGCGTTGCGAGTACAAGCCAGTGTACGAGTGCATGCCGTCAGTCCGATGATACAGAGCTATACTGGGCGCAAAACAAGCTATCATGTTTTGAAAAAAAAAATTTTAGAGCGCTCGCAGAAATTAGGATTGCTAGCATACGACACGCCCGATCGCATTGCTGAAGGTTCAGACACCGAGGTTGTTGAATCATCGGATACTCTCCAGGCTAAAGATGCCTGCCGTCTAAAGAATACGAACTGGTTTGTGTACCAAGTACAAGTAAACGTCGAGCTCAAAGTACGTATTTTGTCTAGAACATGAGTAGAACTTGTTTACTAGGTGCACATGCGGCCGATGTATGTCTCTCGGAAATGCATGCAGTGTGATCTCTTCTTCAGTTGCTGAAATACCGGGACAGTCCCTCACACAGCACCTTCTAGGCATTGTAGTTGATCACGTCAATTCACTGACTCCTCTTCTTCTACCTTCACAGCAACATTAAGCGATGAAAGGCAAATAAAAGAAACCTTGTCTGCTTCGATCGCTCGTGGAGATGCGGAGAATAACAAAAATATTTTAAAAAAATATTACACGCGCTCGCGGTAAGCACGAGGAGGGATACAACTCACGTGACTTCCGGCGATGCCTACCTTCTGACCGCCCCGACACCTTGCGGTACACTGTTACGTCACAGTGCACGGCGGGAACTTTGAATTGGGCCTCGTATTTCTATTTTTTATAAAAAAAAGCTACGCAACTCTGTAGTGAAACAATTTTTTTTTGTAATGTCCTGATATGCCATTTCAACGCCTAGCATGAAAAAAAATTTTTGGCGTGTCAGAGGCTTTTTTAAGTTGAGACTAGAAGCTCCGCCTTCGGCGCGGGCTTTCTGCCTCTTTAACGCAAGTGCGAACGCGCAAACAGGCGAAACCAAAGCACTGCGAAGCCAGCGAGCCGCGCTGAAGGCGGAGCTTTAGTCTCAACAGGACAGAACTTGGCGTTGTGACGTCAGCGCGCGCTTTCGTATCCTCCTTTCTCTCACCTTTCGGCGTATAGAACACAAAGAAGGAAAGAAACAAAAGAGCTGGTAAAAACCAAAGGGGAACGTGGCCATGGCACGAAGCGCGTAAGACGCGCAAAACAAACAACCAAAGCCCGAACATCATTTCATATGTGCGTGTATATATGTCTGTTTGAGCAATGTGTCTGCCTAGCGATTTGTGAACCTAGTACGCAGTGTAGCGCAATCTACGAATTCCTGTGATTCTTTCTCAATGTGGGTTTTGCGATTACGGGTGTGGGACGCTTCCTGCTTACCCAGGCGCAGACAATTTTACAACTTGGCGTTTCCTTTCACTTTTCCTACTTTTTTGCTATTGTGACGCCGGTGACGCTGCTGCCGACTTTCAAGTTCCTTTCTGGCGATACTTCAATTACTGCATCCCATCTTTTCTTCGTCGATGTCTTCAACGGCTAATTAAGTTTGCTTAATTATTAATTAGCCGCGAAAATAATGGATGACCTGATTCTCGCGATACCTGGAAGTGTAGGTACCTTGAATGCCGCACCGAAGCGGCGCAGGCCTTCCTCATTCATGTAAAACCCAGATAGAGGGTTATCTGCGGTGGTTATGTTACTGACGTCATCACATCGTATTGCTTAAAGGTCAGCCAGAGAAGTGCGCTGCTATAGAGCAAGCGAGCGTGTCAATTGAACGATGCTCATCTCGCACGAGCGCGTTGTTTGATAGTACGGCTGCTTGATATGACTCCTTGGGAGCGGCTCCTGCCGTATGCCCCGCGCCGCCGGTGAGAGCGATAGTACTATTTTACCTCCCGTGTTGCCGTCGCGCTCGTTATCGGCAGGCAGCGCCTGCCTGGCGTGGTTAGGCTATTCGACACCAGAAAAAGTCGGCGAGAAATCTGGCGCGTCTGATTACCGGCGCCAGTACACGCGTAGCAAGTACAATAGCGGCCTCCAGATTTCTCGCCGACGTTTTCGCGCTAAGTGTTCAGCTTAGGGCCCTGGTGTGGCGTTTAAGATTGTTTTTTCGTGAAGCGCAAGTCTTTACTTGAAAACGAGTGCCAGATTGCATGAATGATGTGACAACCCAGCGAATAAAACACATGATTCTTTTTTCTGCGAGGAGCCTTACCCAGCTGCAGGTGCGCTAGAGCCGCATTCAGCTGACAGTATGAGCGAATAGTCGTTTTTCTTGTTCGTCCCTCGTTTCTATTACCACTGTAATATATGAGTTATAGTTGGATATAAATAGGCTGTATAATTTTGATTTAACCGATGCTGATACACGCTCGAGCTGTACTTATTCTGGTGAGGGACAATAAGAAACGGATTCTCGTGCATAACTTCTGCACATAAACTTCATTGTTCACGAACAGATCAAGGAGCTGCCATAGTTCGTATGGAAACCTTTTCGGGAAAGAGGCTTCCGCGAAAGTCTCATTATATTTTCAGAGAGCTGCTTAGGTCACCACGAGTACAGAGAGGCCCAGAGCTCTAAAGAGCTCGCAGAGTTCTTAGTTGTGGTACCGTCTCTGCAGTTAGTACACCACATCAGCGTGTCCATAAGGTGTGAAGCCGCGTCGAGAGAACTTTTGCTGACTGTCCGCAGAACGACGAATCTTCGCCGACTGTAGAGCTCCTCTCGACAGTTGTGCACGAGCTTTCAATGGCCAGGGCAGCTTCAGGTTTTGGATAGTCAGAGTCTTCAGGTCATAAGCAACACGAACTGAGTTTCTCCGTCACGAGATTCATTTCGCTGAAGTTACAGCTTGCATTCAGACAATGCCAATTTCGCAAAGCTGAGCGGGACTTAATACACATTAGCCTTTCCTGCTTCAATCAGCCTTGAAATTCGTCGGAGGTTTGTCGCAGTTTTTTTAATTCGCTCGTTCAGTCGTTTGGCTTTGCATTTGAAGGTAATGCTTTTCTACATCTTCCATGAACCTAGCGGTCAAATTGAATGACGTCTGACATTCTTCCGCTTCAAACTCTTTTTGCAGGCAAGGTCTGGTTGTTTTCAATGCACTAATCACGAGTTGGTCTTCTTCAGCAGGGGATCGCATTTTGCGGGGTTGTCGGCTTCTACTTCGTATGCGACGTGGACGCGTTAGGTGGCACACGAACGTTGCTCCTGCGCTTTGAACCGTTGTTGCATGTACAACGATACAATGGAATTGAGCCTGCACCGTTGCCGGTCGCAGCAACTTCCGCTTCATTCCTACCTCGAAGTCCTCCGCCTTAAAGGCCCATATACAAATCTTTTCGGCTTTCTGCAGGGAAGATAAGCAATTCATTAAGCGCCTCTTCTCGCAGCCGTCATGAGGGGGAGCCAGGTTGGGGCAGCAAAACGTATATATTGAGTAGCCCATACAAAATGCCCTATGGTCATTATGTACTTTGTATGGCGTATTTTTAGTTGTTTGGCCCAATTAGCTAAAGAATTTTCTATATTGCTTAGTATTTTTTACGATCGCCTTTATAGGCGTCTAGTTTTGTTCATATTCATCATCCACAGTCATAGAGATCTTTAGCTTTGTCTAATGAAGTTGGCTAAAGACTTCTATGGTCACCCTATGGCCTTCTAGCCAGCAAACCTAAAAATTTCATTTAAGTACCACCATTTGTGAACACCATACGCTAGATAATATATTGCTACGCGTCTGAACACAGAATACACAGAACACAAGCAGAACACTCAACTTAATACGTAACACCGCTGCGACACTCGCCACCCGACCCTCTCTTCATACATGTCTGTACTAGCTACATATAGCAGTCTAATTGTTGAATCCGACTTTCCGTTGACCCGTCATTTGTCGCAAAAACACGGAGAGGTGGAGCGAATATTACTTCGTACTTAATACATTATTTGAAGTTTCTCTTGGAATAGCCCCCATCTCTTAATTCAACACCCTAAAAAAACAAATGTAGATCATTAGCTAATTAACTAAAATGTAATAATTATCTTTATTAAGCTCGATGAATCACGTTGACAATGCAGATGACATACAGTACAATTGGTGTTGAAAATTGCAATCGCTATTGCTTGATTGCAGTGTTCAAGTGCCAGTGTAATTTATTTTCACTTTTGGGGTAATAATTAATTTTAATTCGTTGCACAAGTATATTTAATGAATTCTTCTAATCAACAATATTACTGTTTTCATGACCTGCTGCAACAGCAGAGAAATATATTCTGGGGTCATGGTTTGCCACCGGCATTACAGAAATTTTGTGGTTGATTTAATTCTTTCAACCTGGAGCGTTTTTAATAAAACAGTAAGCGCTGGTGGTGATTTTCTATAGGCGGAAAGAAAATTTATTGGGTTCTTAGTCTTTGACCGGGCCAAATTTTTCATTGACGGCAAAGACACCGCTGGTTTCCAGTCTTTAAACTCGGGGACAAAAAATTTTATTTAGGCGGGTAAAGAACATTTATTGGTTCGTTGTCTTTAGACATGGGGCTACAGTAATTTTCTATAGGCGTTCAAAGAAATTTTATTGGTTCCTGCCCTTAGACTCAGGGCCATAAAATTTTCTATAGACGTGTAAGTACAATTTATAGGTTCAAGTCTTCTAGACTCGGCGCCATAGAAATTTCTATAGGCGGATAAAGAAAATTTATTGGTTCCCAGCCTTTAGGACAGTATGCTATAGATTTTTCCTATAGCTGGCTGCAGCTGTCTTTATGGATTTATGGCCGACCATAGAGGGCCATAGGGAGTGATAGCCCGCCATATAATCTTCCAGAGACATCATAGATACCATTTTTGTATGGGAGGAAAGGAGGTGACGGGCAAAAGTGGCGCGAAGTGTGCGTCGCCTTAAAATAGCGGTTGGTCATCGTGACGCTCCTGGAGCTTGGTTGCCACTGGCTTTCGTCTTCGCTGCCTTCGCGAAATGTTCTCTAACCAGGGTATCCTGGCCCTCTTCTAGACGGGAAGCTCGTCATAGTAGAGTTCCGGATTTCGCAGCTTTGACTTACAACGCGGCACGCAACAGTTTTTGTATCGCGTGTTCGCGGTAAACTCATCTGCACACTTTAAACTGCAGAGACAGACAAAAGGCGGCTGTCCACGTCTTTTTTTCATCTCGTCAGTGGTTATTAAAGGCGAAAAAGTTCAGAAACGAGCAAAAAAATAATCGAAAACACAAACCACACATGCGAGCACAGGGCAACCATATATTTCTCCATGCGCAGCGCGGTAAAGATATGGGACAAGCGATTTTTGCGGCCTTTTGCACCGCGACAGCGCCTCGGCATTTCCAGCGGAAGCCACGACGGGCAGAGAGTCGGCCGCGAGCAAGAGCGGTTGGGCGCCTTTTCATACTCTTTTTCAATCTTTTGGCGATGCACCGCAGAAAGGCCGCGTTAGCCCCGTTCTATAGGGCACATCCGGCGGCACAAGCTCGTGCGTTGCGAGTAGGTCCCAACGCCATGAGTTGCGCTTCTAGCCTTGTCTGCGCTTCAAATACAGGAACGGAGTATAGTTTTCAGCTCACAAGACCACTCCTGATGTGCAGTGCCTCCACTGGCAGATGTAAGAGAAGCCCTCTCTCACGCGCGCCTTTTTGTTTTCGGCAAAATCGCAGAGCACGCACCAGTAATAGGCGGGGCTCGAGGAAGTGCCGTGACAGACACCGGAAAGCCCGGTCCTAATTACGTCAGTGTAAGGCCTCTGCTACGCTCGCAGTGGATTTGCCAACGCGCGTGACCAGAAGCGTGGCTGTGACCGGCTTTCAGACTGTCAACTTCGACGATGTTGTTTTAAGGATGCGACAAATCCAAGCTACCGCCGGGCTTTTCACCATCACCATCTAGACTTGTTTTTCGCGAGCGATAGAAAGTAGCGATGGACTACAACCCGTGACGTCACGGCAAGGCAAATCCTTGTAATGACGTCACGGATGGAAACCATGGCAGGTCGACACCGAAACATCTCGGCGCTAGGCATAAAGAGTTAGGCTCCAGAGTAACGACCCTTCAGCCAGCTTGGTGCTTAAAGTCATGGTTGCCAGTTATCTTAAACTTCATCTGAAATCGCAGGCAAACGGTCTTCCGTCTAAAACGCCGAGTGGTGCGCACACTTAGGCAACAGAAAAGGAAGTACAACCCACCAGAGCCTCAGTATACTCACCGTTCTAAACATGATCAACTCAACGTAGCCCATAGCTTCAGTTCAATCTCAACAGGTTTTCCGTCCTCTAAAAATGTTAACACAGTCCGCGATAGAGCAAGATGTTATCCCCTGACCTTCCTCACACCGTATTTAAAGCTCACGAAGTTGCATTTCTTAATCGTATTGATTGTCAATCGCGTTCACTCTGCACCAAGCAACAAATTGGCGGTGCCCATAAAGAAATATAAAAAATGGATTTCCGATGCTCTAATTGTGGGTTATTCAGTAGCTTTAGTCTGGCCGTTTCGCAAGTTTGGGATGCGACTGACCGCCGTGTCCTAAGGAATATCCTACGAAGCTCCGAGTCGCGTTTCTCAGACGCTCGCTTCTATGTAGTGTGACGTTGAGTCGACTGAACCGGCGCGACTCTGCAGGGTTTTCCGGACTGCGCAAGAACAGTCTCGTTCTTCCGTAACGCGAGCTAAGCTTTTCCGAGAGACGCCTCCGTGCTCGCCCATCGTGCACGATGATCTAACAACTGACTGCGTCGTTGGGGATAACGCAACCGTAAAACGCTGAGATGCCGTTCGATCGCATCCCAAGTCGCGCGGAAACTGCGGATGCCGAGAACCCACGCCATGCCATGCCCATGTCGTGGTCGTCGACGACGCCTCGACGGACGACGAAGAACAAGAACTGCCTCGACGGGTCAGGGATTATGCAGAAGACGCTTTCGTGACGTTGCGAGTTGTGGCCGGAAAGCAAACTGCGACGAATTGCCGCGAAAAGAAGACAAAAGCCAGCAGAAGGAAACGTTCGCGGCGGCCGCAAAATTCTTGGCAGCGTCCTGAGACGCAACAAGTAACTTTCGAAGCGTGTTTCATTTTCTTTCTCTCGCCACTTTTATTTGTTTAACTTTGTCTATGGGGTTTTCCCCGAGATAGGCGATTTGGAAAGTGTCCAGATTTTCTACAGAGAGGCGCGGCTCGAATGGAGAGTGTGACCACTATAGCCGTAGTATAATTTCAGGTGCGCTCGTTATCTCGCTAATAAATTATAGGAATTCAGGCAGATGTGGTGTTGCAAACGTGGCGGCGCTGGCGGGGTCATAAGTCATACTCATAAGTCGCTTCGCCGTCTACGGACCGCCGAGTGACAGCACGTGTGCGAATGTGCCTGACGCAAGAAGTAATCGGGAGATTTCGGGTCTATGCGTAGCTTTGGTAACTAATATGATATTTCAGGACCCTCGCATTTTTGTATGTATGTCTAAATGATAGTAGCTAATTTCTTTAGAATAAAGTATTGATTATGGAGAGCCGGTTGTGAACTATCGCTGAAAGCTACAATAAAAAAAAAAAGGTTGCAGAGCAAAAGCTATATATCACGTTTCATCTGCTGAAATAAATCGCTCGATTCTTTCGGTAGACCAGCAAGTAAAGTTGAGCGGGGTGTTCCGGCTACGTAGGGGCAAACATCTGGAACCATGTGAGGCATCCAGAACCGCTATTTATTAGTAATAAAGCTACAATGATCTTTTCGACAAACACAAAGACCAATGTGTTTTATATTTTTTTTGATGATCTGTTGTGTTTCACAAAAATATGTACTGGTCGCGACATAAGCTGCTTTCCTCCAACGCACAACTCTGCGACCAGAACTACGCTTCTTTGGGGCAGAGTAGTCTTTGTAAACCCTGATCACCTTTTTCTTTTCTTTTTTTTTTCTTTCAGAGCCGTCATTTTTCTATTTAGGAATTTTTTTTTATTATGGCTGATCGCTACAAGTCACGTTAGTACTTCCTCTCGCGATTGGGAAATCCATGACATTATAATTGTGTAACCAATGACCCGCGTATTCGATTGAATGCGCAATACAACCACGGTTTGATTACTGTTTCTTCTTTTTTTTTTTTTTTGGGGGGGGGGGGGAGAGAGGAAGGGGTGATGATGTCACATACTTGCACTTGGCGAAATATATCTTAGCGACGAGTTCCACGAACCTTCAGATCGATAGCTGAACGGCCATCGCAAGATACTCCTATATTCCGCCTGTCTATTTCTGATTCATAAGCAATTCGGCGGAAATTTCTTTGCCAACGAGACTCACAGACGGCACGAAAACCGAATCATTTGTTGGCTGCACCATGATCGGCCCTTCAGTAAGAAGTGCTCGTAGGCTATGATTCGTCCGCGACCGTTTTCACTGCTGAACTACAAGGCCTTCTGCTTACGGTAGATCATATCATCCAAACAAGTAACTCCCGTTCAGTACAGACTCGTTGGGTGCCTTACGAGCTCTGACGTTACTTGCAACCCCATAAAATTCCCTTTTACTGCAAAACAAAATAGTAGCAGCAACCAGAAAAGGTTGTAAAAGTTCTCTTCTGCTGTGTACCTAGCCATGTCGGGATCCCAGGGAATAAAGATGTAGATCGTGCTGCGAACACATCCGGCACCCAGTTGTAGACGTAAGTAGCATCCCATTCAGAAATTACTGTGCCCTAATCAAATATTATGTTAAAGCTCAGCGGCAAGCAAACTGGAGTTTACAAGGTGGTAAACAAACTATATCTGGTAAAGCCTTTTCTGAGTGAATGGGAGAGTGCTATAGGCACAGAGACAGGTTTTATGATGTCGTCTACGCATTGGGCACAACGCGTCTCACGCACGGACACCTCTTACATAGGGAGGATTTTCCTGAGCGTGAACATTGCCAGGAACCTTTGGGTGTCTTACATATCCTTCTCGAATGTCCAGCTTATGATGATAAACGACGCCACTACTTCTCTTAGCTCTACAAAAAAACATGTGCCTTTACACCTACGTGTCTTACTTGGAAATGAGCTGCAGCTCCCACCCACCCAAGTCATTAATGGGATTGTCCGGTCAAACTTCGTATTAAAAAAAAAAACATTTAGACCTCATTGTCAATGGCTGTAGGAGAATCTTCCACGACAAATCTGAATTTTGTGTGCTTCCCTGGACGAGTAATCGTATTTTAAACCAAGCGTGCATGAACGGCGTTTTCCTCTTCCACCTTCAGAGCAGCGGAGGCTCTGGCGTAACATAACGCGAAGATCGCACCGAACTGAAGTGCCCTTCGAATTTTGTCATCCGCGTGAGCGCTACGACGTGGTTCACTCTCGTTGTTTCGCTGGAGCATGTTTTATGAATGAAAGGGAACTCTCACTGTGCGGTTGTCACGCTCCACACTTCTCCGCGAGAATAACAGTGGCGATAAAATTGAACGCTGCGGTGCGTCAGGAGCACTGTGTTCCTACGGAGGAATAAGGCATACGGTCCTGACAATTGCAAGCCTGGTGTGACGTCACATCAGACATAGGAGCGCAGCCATTGATACTTGCGAAGTTTGGCATGGAGTTTCGTATAATTATCCGTCATTGATTACACTAAATTGGGGTGTCGGTTAATAAAATAAAAATGACCTATGTTAATCATTAGGCTCCCGCCAGGTAGCCATCACAAGATCTTAAGAACTTCCGGTTTTCTAGGACAATCCCTTTAAGTTTCTACAGAAAGTATTGCCCTTTTACGCGAATTGTAGCCTTGTTTAGGGGGATTGGTGCCCGAGTGGGCTAGCGCATACCAGCTAGGAAGGAGCACGTGGAGCGAAAGGTTGCGCTGCAGAGCCCAGTGATCCTGGGTTCAATCCTGACCTGGCCCGTTTCGATCTGGGGCGAGCATTGTACCGGCGATGCTGTCGTGTATCACTACTGCGTGGTACACGTTAAAGACCACTAGGCTAACAGTTGTACTGCACTGGCTAAATGTTTCATCTACAGTTGAGACACAAGTCGCCCGTTGAGGCAGACCAAGTTCCGGCTGTATAAACATACTCACACCCCAAATGATTTTAGCTTTCTTTATACTGTACGGTTCTGCTTATAGGTTATACATATTCATGTTCATAACTTCATAAATTACCAGCTGCTAAGGCTCTTTCGTCTTCTAAACCCTCTTACATAATAGTTTAATTTCTTGGCGCATCATAGCCTTAGTTGCTGCTGGCGCCATAAAACCCCAATCTACTTTTACTACTACTGCTTCTAAAGAATGAATTTCTGACACACTAAAATAATGGGACAATGCAAACCACTTTACGAAATCGCAGGATTGTAATCTGAACATACCCAGAAAACATTTTTACACCGAAGACACCTCGAGAAAGCTAGCATTTTAATTGTCTCGACAAATTTGAGTCCTTTAAACGTTCGATGCTGTTGAAAACGTGTTTTGGGCACACCTCCACACGGGTACTTCAATCATGATAAGATAAGCTATTTTCTCTGGAGGGATACCAATACCTAACTCACTGAAAAGATTTGATGATTTCCTAATATATTTTGTCAGTTGAGTTTTAATTTGTACATATATTTATCATCACCAGAAGTGTAAAGTATTTGACGTCTCATCATGATTGATACATAAAAAATATAAGTACCTCAAGTCAATGGACTTAACACCATGCTCGTCAAAATCTTTCAGAAGGCAACGCAAGTTTAAATCAAACTATGTTTCTTAGCCGTGAAATAAAATAAATACGAGAAACGAAAGACCAAGGACAGCTCGACCGAGCCACCGCCTCCGAGGAAAGCAAACTTCGAAACGAGCAGGCGCAACACGCTCAGCCAGCACGGCGAGCCGGTCTTTGGGGAATCCCCGCGCATACGGGCAGCGTGCCGTGCTCAGCATTTAGAAGCGCGCTCGGGGAGACGCAGCCACACACCGCAAGACAAAACGAAAGACCGATTGCGTCCGAACCAGAGGACTTCGCAACGTCCGCCGCCTCCGCCGTCTCGTCTGCTCAGATTTCTTTCTTTCCGAGTTCGATTCGGACTCAGGTTTGGTAGGGGTCAGGGTTACGTTTGCGAGTAGAGCCTTGGGGCGGTATACTTGAAAACTAATGTCACTGGTTTCTGGAAACGTAGCGCCAGGCCCCCTGTATAGTCGTCATTTTGGTCCATGGAGTGAGCAGTTTCTCTTTGACCTTTCTTTTCTTGGTGAACCGATCCAAGTTCTCGGTGACAGGTTGCTTTATAATGACCTTTCTTGAATACCGAGATTCTGTTATTCATACACCAGCGAAACAGGCACACATCTTAGCACCGCCAACAAATGCGGCGTCGGTCCTCGGTGGCATCGAAAAAATAATTTCCCTGTCTTGAAATACGCAAGAAGAACAATATCATTTTTAGAGATCTGTGAAGATAAGCGTGATTGATAAGTTGATTGCACATACTGTGCCGAAAACGCCTATATTGGCGATGAACGCTTTCAGTACGATGACTCTCCATAGCGATCTTGGCGTGACTGCATGGTGCAGAACGATCCTTTCGAAGCAACGAAGCTTTGAAAGGACCGAAAGGGCGGTCGCCATGGCAACAGAAACCGATCAGCCAATCACCTTCAGGGGTTTCGGTCGTCTGTTTGTTAGAATCCGTTTGTGTCCTGTTAGCAGAGAGTGAGGGCAATGATGCTACTTTCCCAGAATCCAGTGAATTTAGGGCGCCATCATCTTGCGGCCGGTGTGTGTAGATCGTCAGCTATACGCTTCAGTGTAGCGAAACTTCAGCAATGGATGGATAAGGGCTATACCTCCTATAACGGTCGGTAGCCTGCGCCACCTAGTCTCGACAGTTAAGGTGCTTAAAATCATCGTTGCCAGTTGACTGAACCTTTATCTGAGAAAGCAGGAAACGGTTTACCGTCATTCAGGAGTAGTAAAACAGACTGTGAAGAGCAAAACGGTATCGCCTGAGCTTCCTCGCGCCGTACCTGAAACAAAATAAATCGTATTTGAGCACAAAAAGGCGGCGCCCAAAAGAAAATATGACAGAGTGCTGATGCTTTAAGCTTAACTTGCTTTGTTGCTTTAGATTGCCTGACAGTTTCAAGCATGGCTGGATGAATGCATGGATGGATAAATATTAGCGACTGCAGTGGACATTTTATAACTGGCTGTAGCTCGCGCCACCTAAAATAAAATATCGAATAAAAAAAACAGTCCTGCTTTCTTTCCTTCTCAGTCAATTTTCTTCTCCTCTGCATCACTGCATTGCCAAAGTGTTCCCACGTAATTGCCAATTTAGTGCTCGAAAAAAAATTTTTTTTTTCATGCGTGGTGGTTAGATTGTAGCTTTTGAAGCGGGGCTGCTTGCAAACGCTTATATGCGTTACTGGAGCAATCACTTGGAACATAGCTGTAAGCATTCACTTTTATTATCGTATTTGTAATAAGTTTACAACTGTTTTGTCGGAGCAATTGGAAGACAGAAGAAGGGAGACAATGTTGCTTTGAACTCTTTATGCGTGGTAAAAAGGGTTTCTGTTTTAAACAACCAAGTTTGGGCTGTATAACTATTTTCTGGGCAGTATGGAATGATGAAGGGTAATTCTCGGGAAAGAGCGAAGTTCAGAGTGATAGCCGCACAGAAAACGTACGACATTTAAATAAGTGCAGCTGACTTGTTTCCGGACGTGGCCACTCGATTATTCGAAACGTTTGGTCACGTTTTGTGATAATGGTAAGGCAAGCACTATTGAACTCCAGGTATTTTTTGAAGACATCACTGGATGGTTACATTGATTGCTTAGACTTTCAACATATTGTTTTTTGTTCCTCAACCACGCAGTAACAACGAATGAATTTATAAACAACTCACAATGCCAAGCACTAACTTAGAAATTAGTGTTTAACACGTACACATCGAATGAGTTTATTTATTTACATATATATATATATATATAACTAATTACAGGTGTAACAGAATGGTCATATGCATTCTCAAGAGTTCGTAAAACTTAGCTCGCAGCGTCTGAAAATAATTTTAGCGCTTAATAATTTACATATTCCCACCAGCAGTGAGAGTAACATGCTCAAAAATGTCATTTCAAGCACCAAATAAGTTTGTATCAACAGTAATACAACGACCCCTTTTTCTTTTTCTTATTTTTCAAAATTTAATCTGGTCATTTTAATTAATATCATGACATCAAGGTATGGGTACATGGTAATGTACTCATCACAACATGGTGGTGACTGATGGAAGAACACGTAGAAGGCATCTATCTGTCCAAGCGGGCGTCTCAATACGTCTGTATTGAATCAGAACGCGCCAACCACAATCGGGTGAAGCATCGAGTGCAGAGGGAAGTGTTCCTCCTGAATGCCGCTGCAGTATGTCGCTTTGAATTTTACGAGTGTTTGAAACCTTAGAGAGAGACGCAGTGAATGCCCGAGGCGGCGACGGAAGTGAATCATTCGAGCTAGGCGACCTTCTCCGTCTCTAGTCGTTCGTCCAGTTCGAGAAACGGGTCGATGTCTCACCTCGAATGTCAGCCAAATGACCCGAATAAAAAGGGCGTACGAAAAACCGCTCGTATTCTTGAGTACATCGCCTGAAAACGGAAGTCTAAGAATGGTGCAAACGCCGCCACGAGATTGCTTGTTTTTGACACTTTCTGTCCTATTCCTGGGCCTACAGGTCGAACCATATACATGGTGACGTTTTGACTTCCCCATCTCAATCCAGCCCAAGGAAAGGCACTAGGAAAACATTCCAGCGGCTGAAGTGCGCTGGAGTGTTTTCCTTTTAGCTTTGAGTAGCCGGTCATTAACATTTGGGTAACCGTGGAATATTAGAAGGAAAGAGCAACCTCAGATCAAAAATAGAAATAAAAGACGCTCACAATTCTGTGTAATGCGAAATTAAAGTGCAGCTCTTGAGGGGACGGGAGGGGGAGGTACGGAGGGGAGGGTATGCCTCTCCTCCCCTTCCATAGCCTTCTCTCCTCCTCGCCTCCGCTTTTGCGGGAAATTTCCTCTAAATTTAGCGAAAATTTTGCAAAATATTTTTAGCGGAAAACTTGCGAAACTTTAGAGGGTAAAAGTTTTTCCGCTAAATTTAGTGGGTTAAGTTTCCTCGCTAAATTTAGCGGGCTCGAAGACACCGTGAAATTTCATGGTTGTCCTCTTACCCCTTTTCCCTTTTGCAATGTCAGTATTTTTTTATGTTTGTTTCCAAGGCATTAAATATTTTATGTGTTTCTTTTTCTGTTCGACAACCCACTACGGCCAGGGGCCGGGCCCACAACATCCCAAAGCAAAAAGAAAGATGACGACGCTGTCCGTGAACTGCCGAACCGCTGTCGCCAAACTCGGCTGTGTGTTCGTAACCGAAGCCTTTCTTCAGGCTCGCAGGCATACCTCGGCAAACCTCACTCATGAAGGCCCTCACTCACCCTCACTCTACCACCCTCACTCACCCTCATCTTCACAGGTGAGGTGAGGGTGAGTGAGTTTCTGAACCAGGAAAATTCATGAAGTGTGAGGGTGAGTGAGTTTCTGAAGCAGGAAAATTCATGAGTGTGAGGGTGAGTGAGGGCCGTGAGGGCCGTGAGGGGCTGTGAGGGCCGTGAGTGCGTGAGGGCCGTGAGGGCGGTGAGTGCGTGAGGGGCGTGAGGGCCATGAGTGCGTGAGGGGCGTGAGGGCTATGAGTGCGTGAGGGGCGTGAGGGCTGTGAGGGCTGTGAGGACCGTGAGTGCGTGAGGGGTGTGAGTGCCGTGAGGGCGGTGAGTGCGTGAGGGTGAGTGAAGGGCTGAAGGTGAGTGTGAGTGTGAGTGTGAGGGTGAGTTAGGGGCTGAGGGTGAGTGTAGCTGTGAGGGTGAGGGTGAGTGAGGGGCTGACGTGAGTGTGGCTGTGAGGGTGAGGGTGAGTGAGGGCGACCTAAAATGCCGACCTCTGCTCGCAGGTGCGAATGGCTCAGCTCCCGACGTCACAAAAGCCGCGAAATCCTGACCTCGAAGGACGCTGGCCTCGCCTCGGAGAATGCAGGCGGCTTGAAAACTGGACGACAAAATAACAAACAGCTTAGCGTTTTTTTTCTCTCTTTTTGTCTTGCTTTTTTTTTTACGGTTTATTCGCCTGTACTCTTTCAGCTTCAGTAATACACCAACAAAAATGTAAAACACACACACACACGCGCAAAACATTCCTATCAATGAAAAAAAAAGCAAGAGAAAAGCGGCAGCATTTGCACTGTTGAAGCAGCTTTGGAATGCTCATAATCACTTGGTTTCAAAGCATACCTAGTTCACTTCTTTGTTCGCTGCAGTGGGTAATGTCTACAAGCTTGCGTCCAGCACCTGAGTCACCGAACTTCCAAAAGCCAAGCTGTTCCTTCACGCTTTTTTTTTTTCATGAATGATTATGAGACTTACAACTTCAAGCGTGTCATTAACGTCTCCAACAGAGTCGGCACATTCACGTCAGGCAGCATCGTCCTCCCTAAGCGAGGGCGATGTTGTGGCCAACGACGTCGATCTCTATGTCGCAGGCCTCGATTTCGAGCAAATCTCCAGCCTGTGCGGAGCATTCGTTTCGGACGAGCAGTTCCCGCTTTCCACTTTTTCCCCCGCTTCCTCCTCTCCCCCTTCTACCCTGTCCACCGTTCCCTGTTTCCTCCTCCCCCATGGTGAGGAGGATCTTCTGCCTTGCAGAATCTCGAGTCTGGTCGTCCGGTCATCGGCCTTTAAATAAACTTCCTGGAGAAGTACTGAGGCCAGATTCATAAAAAACCTCTTACCTACGACAACTTAGCTACGAAGTTCGTAAACTTACGATCATCGTAAGATGAGGCGCAAACGGTATTCACAAACGCGTTCTTAAGTGAGAGGAGGAAAGTTACGACCTTTTACGGAGAAACAACGACTTCCGGTGTTGTTGCTATGGCGACGGCGTCTTCGGCAACACGAACAACCAATCGGAGAGCTCGGCATAGTTCGGAGCACGTGGATGTTTAATAACAAACACAGGCTAACTACTCGTTGATAGTCAGCGCTATGTATGTCCTGTCCTGTCTGTGTGTAAACGTTTAGTGTTCAAGTTGTTTCTCATAAACACAGGCGGCCTTTTCATCACCGCTTGACTGGGGTTCGTGTATGTGCAGTGATATATCGACGCTAACACGATTTAAACGCTTCGTTGACTGCTACGAAGTCAACACACCTGTCATTGTTGGTTAAAGCGCCGTGCCAGTCGTTTGCAAAGCGACGAAACCAATAGCCGCGGCGTTTTTCGCGGCCTCGGAAATGCAGGAGCGAGCCGACGTTAAAAGATACGTTTGAACTACGAGAGTGTCAGCAAGAGCCACGCAAACACCTTTTCATACTCGGAGCGGACGCGAGCGTCTTCTTCGATCGCAGTGCTGAATTCGCTCTGTTAGCTCCGCGTCTTGGCAAGCGCTTCGGGACCGATCTTTACGATTGCACGCTCGATACTGACATGACACTCGGCAAAGAAAGGTATGACCACTCACCGCGCAGCTACCACGGACCGTTATAGCCTCGACGGTGACGTAGCCGTCGTCAAAATAAAAATGGCATACTAATAACAAAGTGTACATACCGTGTTGCGAAGGCAATCCATACGGCGTTTATTGAGCTCTATATCACGCTGAAAACAAGAAGATAGAATCCGTGCAGAGTCCTTTTCGACGACCAGCGTTCGTCACCGCTGCCTCGGAAAACAAGGAGATCGAGATGACGACGAGGAAAGAGAGTTGACCTCTGAAATTTGGCTCAGCGACTCCAAACCATTCATACGGGAAGGGTCCAAAAGGGTCACGCGGGTACATTAGTTCCATTCAGCAAGCCTGCCGGTCGTGGGCAGACGGTCTTGGCCCAGGACCGTCGGAGAAATGCCGCGCCCGAACGGGTCGGAGCGGTCCCGGAGTGCCTGCTGGGCCTATTCCGCCGAGCTCACTTGGTCGGTGGGATCATGTTGCCTTTGGTTGCGTTTCCCGGGCGTCTGTGGATCCAGCGCCGGGATGTTCGTCGTGGTCGGCTTCAAGTACTTCTTCCTCTTTTTTCTCTGCTGGTTGAAGTGCGCGGACGCGCGAGAAGAGCATGTAGAAAAATAACATACCGCTGGTCGTCGCTGACTCGGGCAACTGTGCGATGCTGTCGGCCGTAGTTGATTTGATCGTAAAAGTGTGCGTAAGACAGCTTCGGAGCCGTCGTAGGATTTGTCGTAACACACTGCGCAAAAGATTCCCGACAATTTGCGTTCGAGAATACGGATTTTCTCTCAAATATGTCGTACGCACTTTTTTCGTCGTAAGTTCGCTTTTGAGAATCCGTGCCTCTGGGTTTGACCACAGATGTGGAGGGATGCCGGCACCGCTTAGCGCGTGTCGGCGGCACAGGCAACTCGCATTCGCCTCCAGAGAGCCTTGTATCCCACTGCAAACCGCCTGCTTCAAAATGTTGGCCACGACGCCCGGCAGCAGCGCCGAAGCGGAACGTTCGTTCTCGAAACCCGAAGACTGAAATCAAGTAGTTGGGAGCTTCAACGTATCAGGAGAGCTTGCTACTCCTTTCTAAACTGAAACCAGACGCTCCGCCTTCAGCGCAAGCTCGCTGGCTTCGGCGGTGCTTTGGTTGCGCGTGCGTGCGCGATCACACTTGTGTTAGCAAGGGCAGAAAGCTCGCGCTGAAGGCGGACTTCTAGTCGCAGCTTAATGGTGAACGCAGTATAGAGGTTGCGCTTTTGGACATTCACCGAAATATGCAAATCGACACCGAAAGGCCTCTCGCTCCTTTCTATCGATCAACGACGGCTTCCACTAAATATTTAGGCACCACAGAATGATAGAAACTGGTATTCTTCTCTTCTAATTTCTCGTAAACCGGCAGCGAAGAAGATAAATAAAGGCCCGTCTCACACTCTTGCGACCGAGTTCAGACCGAGAGAGACCCAACCGAGTTTTTCAAGCCTCTTGCAATCTCTCAGGTCCGGGCTTCGGCTGCAGCGGAGCTGGTCCCAAGATATCGCAAGAGGCTTAGAAACCGGTTTGGACTTCCTCGAGGTCGGAACTCTCGGTTGCAAGAGTGTGAACGGACCCTGGCTCCAAACATGACGCTATAAAAAGATAATTTCTGAAAAATGTGATCCGCGCAGGAACAATGAGCGTGACGCTTCACTTGCTCATTGTGCCAGTGCGCACTGAGGTTTTTTATGTTTAATCGTATACTAAACTTCGCTATTCGATGGCACTCGTCCGTAGTTCTCAGTCATTGGATACCCGTGAAGTGTTCCGCAGGGAAAGTGCACGCACCGGAATATTTTGTAGAGCCTGTCTGGGCTTCTTTGTTCAAAGCAGCCAGTATACTTTATGACTGCATTCTTTCGTTTTTCAACATTAAATTTCCCTCTTTAAGTATTGCACGGACGAGATGTAGCAAGAAGGTTAATTTTTACTTGTAAAGCCGTTCAGACTCTTGCGACCGAGTCGACAGACCAAACCGGTAGCTTGCAGACTTAGACCAGCTCGGCTGCAGCGTGAGCCTGGTCCTAAGAGATCGCAAAGAGTGCTAGAAACGGTTTGGTCTTGGTTCTAAGGTCGCAGTGTGAACGGACCGAAACAGGAAAAATAGTAAACAAAATTGTGTTTAAGCATTTCTCTTTTCCCCTCTTTTTTTTTTTTTTGCGTGTGTGTTTTTTGGGGGGTTTGAGTGAAGAAAAAACACGCACCCTGAAAATATTTCCTGGCTACGCCACTGTTCCAGAGCACGTAGGCGTAATTTTAAATTAACTGCAGATTAAAAACCCAAGAAAATTAAACAGAGTGCTTTTTACAGTAAAAAGACAGTCGAGAATGTTTCTTTCAAAAAAGAAATTTAACATGGTGTTGGCTTTAACTGTTATAAAATCTACATGCACGCTCTAAGATAACTTTTGTGAAAATGAAGGCCTAGATATTTTGCCCCTTGTCTACCTTTTCTAGTGGGACATGGTCAATTGCAAAAGTAAAGACTCCTTGTTGTCGCGTTGGGGTGACCGTCTTCTGATTGCGATTTCGGAACATTTAATTGCATTTTCCATATCTTGCACCATCTCAACAAACCATCAATATCTCCCTGCAACACCAGACAGTCTCTGAAAATCTGACTTTATGCGGCCGTATAAAAAAAAAATCGTCCACGGAGGTAAAAAAGAGGCGAATAATTAGCCTAATTTCTACATAAATGCTCGTGTTTATATATATTAAAAATAAAGCGGACACTCATTGTCGGCGACGGAGTCCAGAAACTGAAGTGGAAGCTCCTCCAACCCCTTTCCACGCCAGTGACAAAGCCGCCGGAGAGGGAGGGGGACCTCCTCTCCACCGTTCGCTCCGCTGAAGTGGAAGAAGGTGGGAGGAGCTTCCACTTCGTTCTTGACCTGTCACCGGACTCTCGCACCGATCGATCTCGCATGGACGCCTCCTGATGTTAATTTGCACATTTTTGCTTGCCGTTTTCCAGCTAACTATAACACCCTCGCGTTTTCTTTCTGTCAGATAGTCGGTGCTCTAGATAATAATATTTTCGAAGATAATCACGAAACTTTAATTTAGCAGTTTGGTGGAGGACCGTATTGATGAGTGCAGTGGGGGACCATGATATTCCAGGTTGTGTCGCTGTTTTCCTCGAATATAAAATCACTGGCATTACTGTCAGCAATAACAACGTTGTTGATCCTGTTAATGAGGTTTCGCATTTGACGTCCGCTATGGCGCTCAAATTAAGTCAAATCCGTCGCCGCGCCTCTTAGAGTGGATCGCCTCGAGGAAACCTTCCTGAGACATAAAGTTCGGAAGCCAAGAAAACATACCGCAGTTTCGATTCGAAACTAAGTCGAGATGTTGAACTAAGGCTACACGGTGAAACAACGAGCGAGGAAGCTAAGAGCACGAGAATTCAGCGTGACAACGAGAGCGCATCCAGTGCCCCTCGCTGCGCATCGCGGGAGATTGGACCAGCGTCTCGCTTGCCTTCCGCTCGGACTGCAAAAGGTTCTTCCGGCGTTGGTGTGAGGGCGCTTCTATCTTTCGAGCTGACAGTGCGGTGGAAGCTGAGTGTTCTTTCGTCACGTGATCACGCATCTGCCCATACCCGCATGAAGAGGGGGTCAGGTGACAAAAGGAAGCGGTTGATTTGCCCGACGAGGACGCAGCTTCCGCCGCACCCCGCAGTGCGCGCAAACAAATGGCTGGTGAGTATTAAACTACGTCGCTGAAAGACCTCTCATCAAAGAACAAAACAACAGGTGATAATAACAACGATAAAGAACGCTCGAACGCGGCAGACGAAAACAATTGCAGGTGCGTTTCATTCACGTGTAAAGACGAAACCGCACTTTATATAGCACGTGTCGCACAAGTTGTATGTCGTCAATAGAACCAGGGTTAAGCCTAGGCCCCCTTTTCAACGTGCTACTTCACGCAGTATGTGATCACACGAAGAGTATACACACGCGCACAGCGCCCGACTGCGAGCTTTCGCTGCACTTGCGCCGCCGAGACGATCGGCCGCCGTTCTGCCCGCCGAGCTTAGTATACGGCGTGATACGGCCGGCTTTTTTTTTCCGAAGGAAACAGCGATTCCGCGGACTGCGCCACTTGTCCCAGATTTTCGTGGGTTTCGCCCGACGTAGTCGGCGTCAATCGCGAACTGGGTCGTCGCCCCGAAGCCGACCGCGATCGGCATTGACGTCATCGGTGACGCGACTGCAGGACGCCCGCGCGAGCGGGCGTCTTGGGCTTCCGAAAACGCGGCTCGCCTACTACTCCGTTTCACCTACCGAATATAGACTGTTGCCGACACCACGAGTCATCCCCATCCGATCTAGTGTCACGTGACCTTCCGGAGTGGCACAGCGATGCTCCAAGTCATCGCGTGATCCGCTGGGGAGGCTGGGGTGACTCTGCAGCGTCCGCCGCGGTGACAGTTTGGTGGAAGCTATACGTGTTCGTTGGACCAGTCATAGGCCCTTCTTTTGTCACGTGATCGTGCTCCCGCCCAATACTTACGGGCAGAGGATGGGGAGAGGTGATGACAGGGAAGTTGTTGACTGGTCCGGCGAGTTCGTATGTTCCCAGCGCACTGTCAAGAGCAGGGTTGAACGGTGTGCCGTTTACTCGCGGTAGAAGTGCCGGAGAACCGCGTCTCGGTCGGTGTCTGTAGCAGCCATCGCTGTTGCTGCCTGCGTCGTGACCCCACGCCCTGATAGGCCTATTTTCTCTCTTATCCGCTCGTGCTTGAATAATTGAAGATGGGGGAGGGGAGGGGGGGCTGTTGGCTGAAGGAGATGCTGCTCTTGCCATTTGCATCGAGCGCGTTCAGTTTTTTGCCGGCTTCTGCGCCTGGCTCTTCGCGAAACGAGTTTGGCGCACTTGGGTATGATGGAAGTTGTCGTCCAAAATAATTATTCCTGAAAGCCGAGCGTTTTTTTTTTGTGTATATTTTATAACTGGAAGGATTCTAGTTTGCTTTGCTTTTATTTCTTCTCGCAATTAATAAGCGTTATGGACAAAAAATGTAAGAGTAAAATGACACAAATATGTGCTCGACATATCTTGTTATGTTCTTTTCTCCAGCGCCTCACTGTCGCATAAAATATGTTTATGAAAATCAATGCTTAACTTGCACCTTTAAAAAAATAAGCGATTTTAAGGAAAGAAGTTTAGCGAATCGGTGGTGTATAAATACTCACAGTATTACTTCTTTTTCCGGGTCTATTACTGGTTAACAATCGCAAAAGGCACCGCTCCGAAATAATCTGCCATGGCTGAAGACATTTTCCAACTCCTCAAAATTTAATTTTACTTTACCACGTTCGCACCACGTGAGCGCTGTCTGGAACGCGTCTCAAAATGCTGCGTTTACCACGTTAAAACAAAAAAAAAGTGGTTCTTCGATTTCCGCCTGATGGCGTCATACAGGTGTCATGTTGTCGCCTAACGAAATTACGGTCGGTGCGCAAGCGAGCTGGTGGAAGCCCACCATGGTGATTTTCACCCGAGACGAGTGCAGAAGAAGGAATCTTTTTAACACTACAAGGGAACGTAACAGGGACAGACGGCGTCTCTAACTCAGCTAATATTTTATTTAGCCAATCTCCTTAACACAGAACTACAACCGCCACAAAACCACCGCACATGCTGTTTTTCAAGGTCGCGTGCAAAATCCTCATCCACATCACAAAACAAACTAAGTGAGGCCACCTACAAAGCACAACCACCTTTCGATTTAGACAAAAAAAAAACTTTTAGGAAGTTAGATGTCACAAAAAATATACAATGACTGTTTCTGCAAGGACTTGGCACGTGGCTCATACAAATCACTATGATTGTTGGAACCGTAGAAAAGTTAGAAATGCACCCAAATACACAAAGCTCCTAGCGGAAAAAAAATAATAATAAGCTCATGCAGAAGCAGAAATTCCGATACGTAATTTTGTACTCGAAATAACTACGACACTTCTAGTTCCCAATACGAGGAGCATTATTTTCACAGGAGAAGATGTAATACATGGCAAAAGGGGATCACTAAGATGCATGAATAGAGGTTACAACTGAAAGGCTTCAAAAAGATTAACCCCAACCAGACATTTGCTAAAGCCCAAATAATTGTTTTTGTTTTCTTTTGTGTCAGTGACAACAATTGGGCAACCGCTGGTGGTTTTATTGTTGTTTTGTTTTAGGCTATCACAGGAAGCAGGAATCAAAGCAAGCAGGAATATTTATTCCGCCCGTCGTAAACAACCAGACACAGTGAAGATACGTACAATAACTGGAATACGCACAAAAAGCAATTTATGTGTAGCGTGTCCCCCCCCTTTTCCCCAACCCCCTAAAAAAAATTGACTTTCGTTGTTGCTTGCTGCTGTTGCAAAAATAAACTATGCCTCGCCGAACGTTCATTGTTCGCCCAGATGTACCGCTAACGGTCCAAACCAGATGTCAAAGTTTGAGCACTATACTCTATTTCACCTTATGATGTACCGCAAGAAAGTCTACAAGCGCGAGTTCTTTGCCCTAGGGCAGATCTAGCCTTCGCTGCGGTACAGCATAAAGTGAAACGGAGGTTAACGCTTACCTCATTCAAAATTTATAAATGATTTCCCGAAAGTTTTAATAGCAAAATGGGGCCCCTTTTTGCCCGTTTTCGGTAACTGGTGCCTTGGAGCTCCGTGTATTCGAGTGCTCTGCCTTTCGTCATTTTTCCATTGTAAGTGTCAGAAAATCATTCGCAACTTTTAAATAAGATTTCAGTTAGTGATGAAACTTTGGTATCTGATTCGGACCGCTAGCGCTACATTTGGGTAAAGTCTGAGCGTTCGGAGATGCGTAGTTTATTAATAGAATAGAAGAAAAAAAATATTTTTTAGGACTTCGTAGATTTCTAAAATCTCCTCCAATTTCACTGCAAATTTGACTATCGCCTCTAGAGGACGCTTTACACACTTGAGTTGAGTCCGGCCGAGTGCAACTGCAACGGCTTGCGACACAGCTGTTGCCATAACAACCCGTACGTCAAACCGGTTTTGTTGGAGCCGACGCACAGCTGTTGCCATAGCAACCCATACGTCAAACCGGTCTTGTTGAAGCCAACGCAGCTGTTGCCATAGCAACCCATACGTCAAACCGGTTTTGTTGTAGCCGACGCAGCTGTTGCCATAGCAACCCGTGCGTCCAACCGGTTTTGTTGGAGCCGACGCAGCTGTTGCCATAGCAACCCGTACGTCCAACCGGTTTTGTTGGAGCCGACGCAGCTGTTGCCATAGCAACCCGTGCGTCCAACCGGTTTTGTTGGAGCCAACGCAGCTGTTGCCATAGCAACCCGTACGTCCAACCGGTTTTGTTGGAGCCGACGCAGCTGTTGCCATAGTAACCCGTGCGTCCAACCGGTTTTGTTGGAGCCGACGCAGCTGTTGCCATAGCAACCCGTGCGTCCAACCGGTTTTCTTGGAGCCGACGCAGCTGTTGCCATAGCAACCCGTACGTCCAACCGGTTTTGTTGGAGCCGACGCAGGTGTTGCCATAGCAACCCGTACGTCACAAGGCGTTGCAGTCGCATTCGGTCGGACTCGGGCAAGTGTGTGAACCAACCTTAACTCGCTTCTTCTTCCTCACAGCTTCGTGAACCCTAAGCTTCGAGCCTGGTGTGTCAAAATATTCTGTATCAAGAGAGTATTGTTGAATGTCTCTATTTAATTAGTATTGAATGCTTACTTTTAAAGTCATTTTCTTTATAATTAATCTTTTATGCTGTGGTAGTTTGTAATATAATTTATTTACAAAATAGAAGTAATATGGTACTTGTACTTTAATTATACGATGAGGTAATCATACTTTTTCGCGTAATGTACTTATCCTTGAGCAAATATTTTGCACGTTTTGTTCTAATCGCATTAGCAAAGATGACGCGTACACTAACGCTTTTTTTTTCGCGTTATAATTGTTGTTTTTGTCGTTGACGTTGTTGTCCTCGATTTGTTGGCGCGAGCTATGCAAGGACGAGATTAGCCGGATTAGGCAAGTATCAGCTCTTCTTTCCCAACTCTGTCTTAACGTCACGCGATATTTTATTCCGCTGATCGTCGATAATCTCTGAATAGTTGTGAAAACGATTTTTGTTCATACCTGCGGTCGTCCGATATCGCAGACACGGGCACGATTTTGTGTTACTCGGCCAGCGGGCAACTTAGCCGGCAATTTGGGACTCTACGGCGGCGGCGTAGAAGAGGGCTGGCAACACCGAGCGTTGCGCCGCATGTCACGCGCAGACGCGTGCTTGCGGTGGCAACAGCCGGCTGCCTCTTCGTTTGCCATCGGCGTGCCGCAGTCTGAGGTTCCTCCTGCGTACAGTGGTCCATAGAGGGGCTTCAGAATCTCCTGTTCGTCGCCTTCGCGTCAGGAGCTCGGTAAGTCCCGGTTTTATTTGTTTCTTCAGCAGCAGTGATCAGGTTAAAGTGACATTGTGATCGCTCTCACGATGACTTGTAGTAGTAGTCAATCTTCATTGGCTCGGAACAGCCACGGCACCGCAGAGAGCTGCAGCAGCCTGTACCATGGAAGCCTCCGGTGGCGGTCAGGTTACGTCGATATCAAATGGTCGTACTGTACAATTCATCGAACTGCATGTAGTACAGTACTCACACTGGACAGCACTCGCACTGAACTGTAAAGTGCTTGTACTGTACAGGTCAGCCAGACTGCACAATTTACTTTTTCAAAACGACGGCCGATGCGTAATTCATAGAGTTAAAGCGTGTTTCACATGCTGCGATTTCGCGGCCGAAATCGCCGCCGCTAGCGGCGCGGCGGCACACTTGCCAAGCCTTCAGTTCACACGATTGTTTTTTTTCGTTTGTCACTGCGATGCCCGAATTTGCTCGTCTCCAGCGTCCGTTCTGCTATGAGAAGGAGTGGGTCTTATCCCTGCACACGTCATCGCTAGTGAAACCACGCAACGCCGCCTAGCTCGCGTCAGCATCGCCGCCAGTGCGTCTTGCGGCGTCTTCGCAAAGAGCTTGACACTATCCCGTGGCGAAAGCCAGATGAACGCATCGTCCGTTTCGTGCACTCTGTTCACCCTTAACTGCTGTGGAAGCCTCGAGCGCGTTGGACCAGTCATACCGTCGATCCTTCGCCACGTGATCACGCTTTCGTCCATATCCTCGCGCAGAGCGCTGGAAGTCGGGGATCTACAAACGATGACGTCACAAGAAAAAAGAGTTTGGCGCTTTGTTCGTACGCTTTGCGAAGTAGTTTTAACAAGATTTGATCGGCGGAGAAAGAAGCGATGCTTTTGGCGTTTGAAGCGGGTACGTCTCGATAAGATGACATATGCCTAAACTAAAGTGCACTACACATATCTAAATTCTCTACATAAAAGGGGAATGGTTGATGCTCCGCGAGGAACCGGAGTTTTTTTTATTACAGTTCTTGATGTGAAAATGAGTATAGGTGGTAAATAGACCCTTTCTCGAAATTCACGTGCCGATTATTAGAAGGTCGGAACCACCGCACAATGGCGGTGCAACTGCATCGACGAACGTGCAGGTCATTCCATAAGATACCGAGCGTTGGAGCGCGGCCAACCATACGAGCTGACGAGCCATTCAAACAGCTTCGAAAGTGCAACGTCATTGCGCTCATGACCTTTTTCTGTGGGTCTGTTTTTTCCAGTATTACGTGACGTCGAGGTGTTGGTCCGCCATTGTGGAGAGATTCCACAGCTGCCGACAGAGGGCAGTATTCCGAAAGATAATAATCGCATCGTCATCGCGGTCTCTCGTTGTGGCATGCTTCTGGCGCGGGGAATGAGCGTTGCCTGATCCCGTGCGGATCGCTCTGGGACTGCGCAAATGGCGGCATTCTAGTAAAATCGCTACAAAACAGGCTCCGTTTTTTTTAATCTTTACTTAATGATAAATAATTGCCAACGTCAAAAAAAAAATTCAATGTGACCACCAAGAAAATCTGCCTCACCTTGAAATGATGAAGGCCCTTTCTATTCTTCTTTCTACATCCCAATGCAGTCTGGATTTAAAGTCTCTTGTATACACGTGAATTAGAAATCCCCCCGGTAGATAGGATGTACTGAGGCACTGTTGAGACCTAGTCAAGTTGTCCGTCGACGTCTCAGGGATGGCAGGGAGCAGAGCCAGGACAGGACCTCATCTGGAGGCAGGAATCGGGAAGAACCAGAGGAGCAGGGAGGGGTGTCTCGTCTAACTCTGTTCGTGTACATATTGACAGGTTTCAACATCACCATGGAGAGCGCTGGAGTACCATTCGTGCTGGTTTTAGCATGAGCGAAAGTAATATTATATATGTCAAAACAGGCCGATTACAAGGGGACGAACAACGCAACACACCCTGCGTGTTTTTCCGTCTTCTTTAAACTTTTTTTTTTCAGTCTCTGGTTCTTTATTAAATTAACCCACCAGCTCACTTCTTTCTACACTGTTACTTCTTTATTTCGAAGTGATATCTTCCTGGTAATTGAGCGTTCCTTTATTGCGCTCACACTTGGAAATTTTAAAAATTACCCTTTTGTAGGTGTTAGCTGCTCATCGGGTAATTTTTATTGAATATCTTAACAACCATTTTTATATTCAGAATTTCTAGTCCGTAGCATTCGCCATTATGTCTGCATGATTTTAGGACTCTGTTAAAGTTTTTACCCTAAGTTCCGTTAAGACGGTCTAAGTAATTTTCCTCTCTTTTTTTTTTAATTTTTCCAGTCCCGGGTGTATTTGTCATTATGAAATTACACTTCGTTTCAGCTTAAGTCACTAGGTAATGGCACCAATCGAGGCGGCGTCGAAAGCTCAAGTCACTGGACCTTTTTTTTTTTCGTTTATGATTGGTTCAGCGACGATAGAACACGTACAGAAACATGACGAACACCACCGTGGTGAAATTTCGACGATGTCTGAGCGGTCCCATCAGCATCAGCATCGTAGCGTCGCTGCGTCTGGGCTTGGGGTGAAACGAAGTTATGAGTTGTTCCACCGGCTGCCCTTTCTGCTCGACAGGAGGCTTTTACAAAGTCCCGAATTCTTTCTGTCACGTGACCTCAAGGGCTCGCCACGCCGCGCACCGGCAGCGGAAACAGCGGGGTCGAGGCGGGTAAAGTCCCCATATGTAGGGAATTTAGAAGCGGGTGAGAGCGGGACAGGCCGGTCGGACTTGGAGGGACGGAGAGCGCGCAGTCGGGTTCATGGTAGAGGGAAGCCGGTTTCTGTTCACATCCGGCAGGTTAGTTCTATGCGCATATGTGGTATCTCCTCCCTCGTCCAGACAGCGACCTTTCCCGCTCGGTCAGTGCCACGCCGCCGAAATTGCTGTCCCAGTGTCGCCAGGGTTACAGCTCGACTAAGGTAAGCGCACGGGCTTCGCTGAAAATGATATACTCTACACTACATTTCACTTGATGTCCGACCGCAGTAGACGCTACGGTATGCGATGGCTACAATCGAACAGCGTTACATGTGTATCGTCGTGGTGCTCATTAGCGAGTTTTACTATTGCTTACACGAGCAAACGCAAGCGCTATGCGTTTCCGTTAGCGTTGCGTGTTCCATGCTGCGCATGCGCGAAGTCGCCATGCTCCAATTCAAGGCCGCGGTTTGGGCTCCCCGCACTCGCAGTGTGTAACACGCAACGCTAACGCAAACGCAGAGGGCTTCCGTTCGCTCGTATGCTCTAAGCGACTAAACCATTTACGCAGAGTGCCGTAATCCTGTGTTGTTGTTTTTTGTTTCTTTTTCTGCGCGTGATTGGTTTGGTTGGTGATAGCAAACCCACAAAAACAACTATCACCGTGACGATGAAACTTTTGGCACTGCATGATTAGGTTCGCGGGATTGTAACTTGGAACGGACGCGAGTTGTAGGGAAGCGAAATTCGAGCCAGTGACACTTGAAACCGCCTCCCAGACGCTCCGACCTTCGTGCGCTTTCTTTTTCTTTTCCGCTTTTCACTGGGCGGAAAGAAGTGGCATGGAACGCCTTTCTTCGTCCTTCGGAGGGGAATCCGAAAACTTCACAAGGAGCACAAAAGCCGCTTTCTGGGTGGGTCTCACGCTGGCTTCAACGTTTGGGGGTGCCCACGCTTAGGAATTTCGGGGGACGGGACAGAAAAAAATAAATAAAGTAAGCAAACAAGTCGACCTTTTTTTCCCGACGAGCGCCTGTCATATAGTCGTACCAGTCGTGAAAAAACGGCTCCATAATTATATTTTGAATACGCGGCATGAAAGCTGATTTAGTAACAGGCGTGTAGGGGGCCATTATGAGTAATTTCGTGTTTCAAAAAATCCGAAAAAAAAACTTGTTGGTAAACTTTCCGCCAATATCCGAAAAACTCCTAATTTCAGGGTCACAACTACAAAATAAGGTTGGTGTTTTTATCAATGAACTTTATAAGAGTTCAGGGTGAGTAGTCCCGCGGAGATGCCACTTCAGTTTCCTTGACCTCTCGAACTATTCGCGGATTGCGGAAGAAACTGGGATAAATTCTCGAGGACTTCCCATGCGCCCGCTCGCTGGCGCTGGCCTGTGTGCTAAAATGAATTTATTTGGCTTCAAATACGACGCGGTCGGGGATTATTGTCACGGGGCTCGGAACACACCAGCACGCTGCCCTGACATCACCCGTTGCAGTGGAGCTGTTGGCGACATGGCGCAGACGCTTCACTCCCCATGAGCCTAGTCTCTGCCCGTGCGCAGCGCTTACACCCGGTGTGAGTAGGTGATAACCTGCTTCTAAACAGCGTGTCAGTCTATATCCCCAATACCACGCGCTAGTCTTCTAGGCAATTAATATTTTCGGTGCTATAACGAGTCCTCAATAATGTTCCAGCTGCCCAAGCAAGCCATGGATCTCACCCCTAGCAGTCGGTCGACCGGGAGCCACACCACCGACAGCGAGTCGGGTCTGCCCTTCGAAAGAGAATGTTCCGAGGTCTTCGAAGAGTCGGCTGCACTGCAAGGAAGTGCCTTCAGCTCCAGGCGTCAACTCCTCGAGACCGCATCGGAGCCAGGCGCCCACGAATCGACATCGGACAAGCACGGCAAGCCTCCAGATAAAACAAGCGATGCGGTAATGGAAACCTGTCATGCTCGCGACAATTGCACTGGACAACCTAAGGAAAGTGTCTGTCGCAAAAGCCTAGACTTCATCCTCGGAAAACCAGGGGGAAGCAGGTCGAAACAGCGATCACACGTCAAACCAAGCTCCTGCCCAGTGCCGTCTTTGGGACCTGAGACTTCCGAACAAAGAGTGCAATGGCGATGCAGACAACGGTCAAGCGATGGCAGCCCTAAGGTTTCTGGTTGCATGAAAGCCTCGAGTCAGAAGATTGGGAGTGGCGGTGGCGGGGCTTCCAGTGACTCGTCCGCGCCGCCATCCTGGGAGGAGTTTCCGGACAGCGGTTGTGCAAGTGAGAGCAGCAGAGACGGATTTATGCCCCTCTTCGAGCATGGCTTAGAGAACAAGGAACCGCAGCTACCGAGTAGCTTTGACATGCTCTTTCGTTCCCCGCTGCACATCAGTCCACTCAAAGCAGCTCTAGACAATGTTGTCCTCGTCAGCAAGTCCAGTTCTTGGCCGCAGTCACGATTGGGAGGATCTTTCTAGCCCATCCTTACCACGTCCAGCTTTGAAAGGCTCCTTCAAACGTCCGGGGTCACCAAGCCGTCCCCTCAGAATGCAAGTGCTGAGGCCCATTTTCGCCGGCAATAAGAAAGTGATCAGCTTCAATGAGCCGCGATGCACGCCCAAGGTTGACAGTATGCCACGGTCCCTGTCTGCGGCCGACATCGACACTGCCATGAAGCAAGCAGACAAAGATCCCAGTTTGATTGGAAACTTTAGCAAGAAGTGCGCACTGCCAATTGTAGAAGGCGCGGCACATGACTTGAAGATGATAACGCCATCCACTCTAGCCGATCTCATCCAAGGAAAGTACCGATCAGTCGTGGACGACTACACGGTCATCGACTGCCGCTACCCATTCGAATACCTCGGAGGTCACGTGCAAGGGGCCATCAACGTCTTCGAGCCTCAGGATCTCTTGGTAGCCTTCCTCGATCAAACCTGCCTAAGTTCTTCGCACACGCCACGTTCTGGTGTTCCACTGCGAGTTCTCGTCCGAGCGGGCCCCGAAGCTTGCCCGTCTGCTGCGCCATGAAGACCGACAGCTTCACATGGATGTCTACCCGGAACTGCGCCACCCTGAGGTGTACCTGCTGCAAGGGGATACAAGGCCTTCTACGAGTTGTTCGAGGACCTCTGCGAGCCTTGCGGATACGTGCCCATGCGTCACAAGGATTACGAGGCACATCTGTGTGTTTACCGAGGACAGGCGAAGTCTACCGCCAAGCGGCGCAAGGCCCGTCATGCCCGCACAGCACTGTGCAGGCCTTCGAGCCAGCATAAAGAGACACTTGAGTAGCCAACACAGTGAACGGGCTTCGTTGAACGCGTGAAGCATTTGAAGGAAGAGCGATTCAGGGACGATAATTGAGCGCTACAGTACATTCTTTTGTTTATATTAGGTGAAACCGGATAAAGCATGCTGCATTATGATGTTAACAAAAGCAAGGCCCACCAACCTCCTGGACATCAGGCCGTACATCGTTGTGTTCATTCATCTTTAGAGAGCCAAGTGAATCTCCGTGCCGGCCTGTCTTCTGCAAATAGACAGGTGCACGAGGTGAGACGTGCTTAGAACCCTGGCGTCAATTTATTTTAATATTCGCCCTTGTGTGCTATTAATACTCGTGCATCATCATGAGAAATTTTTAGATATATTTTATGCTATTCTTATTTTATAGAAAATTTAAAAAACAATGAAGCCTTGACACTCTCGCGTCGATCCGGCTTTATAACTCCACCCTTCGTAAACGTTTCGCAAATTGTTCATCTGTAGTACATGACCAAATTAATTGCATTACGTGAACACGCAAGTACCCAAGGAGATAAGATAACGCCTATTTATTTTTAATCGATCGGGCGCCTGTCGTCTTGATTGTGATACTGGTGCATTTAAAACTGATAAAATGGGATTTGATGAATAACATTTGGTGGTCCCGAGTCAGTTTAGCCTGTGAAGAACCATTTAAATACGCAACTCATGCTTACCTATAAAACATGTTGACGTCAAGGAAACCACAGTAATTAATAAAATCGAAGCCACTTAGCGCGGTGTAGCCATCAGAGGTGAGGTAGTTCAAATTGTGCCGAAGTAACGGTTGGACAGTGCAAATCAAGTGAACCCTTCATTGTTGAATCGTCGTTTTTTTGTTTCTTGGTGTACAGTGTACAAAAATAAATATGCGTGAAGAAGCAGAGGGTTTTATTCACTCGATATGCGTGCGGATTTATATGGCGAATTTCACTGCATGAATATATGTGAGCCGACAGACGTTGATCAAAGAGCTTTACTTTTCTGTGGGACAACGAGGGCGTCCCAAGCACCCATATTTTTAAACGCAACGAGCAATCGCTCACGATTCCGGGTTCGTATTACTATCACTGAATAATAATCTCGGGCACCAGGCCAAAAATACTACATCGTGTTGTGGTCAATAGCTGGGAATCGGCCACCTTTATTTATACGCCCATCGTCGCCTCAAGAAAACGGGATGTTTTGCAGATTGTTCATATGGGAAGTTTTGCAAATTGTTACATCTATAAGTATTTTTAAGGGAATAATTAGATGTTCTACAAAGTAATTGTAAAGTAATTTGTTTACTTATTTATGTTTTCATTCACGGGTTACAAAGCGGGAATCTAAAACACCTACAACCAAGGGAATTACCCTATCGAAATTACACTGTCAACAGGCGTTCTTCAGATGCTGAATACCTTTCTTCACGTCACTTAAAACCACGATTCTAATCTTTTTTTCTTCTTTTTGCTCGGTTTTTGCAAATTGTATTTCGTCAGCTTGCTCGCCCATGGCAAAGTGGCAAGCACACTGATAGAAGTAACCGGACTCTCGGTGCAAACAATGTAAGGCAAACTTCCGACGTCAAATAGCTTCCTTCCAAGGAAAGAAAAAAAACTCAAAGAACACACTGTGCGACCTTCCTCCAGGGATTATTTTCATCATAAGCGGTTTTCGCTATCGTCACATGACGATCGCTACTAGTGTCGGTGCTGACTCAGCAACGTTTGCCGACCAAGCGGGGAGTAACGACAAATATCGAACAGCTCCTGAAATACCGTTCGTTCACAAATAGCCTCGATGAAAACTCAGATTTTTTCGCCCGTTAGATAGCATTGGAGATCTTCGGAGCCTCGCGCTCGCCTCGGCTTTTTAATAATCGCTCGCGACTGTATCAAAGTGACTGTGATAGTCACACCGGCCGCTGGGGCAAGCGAGCCATCGCTGCTCCTCCCCTTCTAGCCCACCTTAGTGACTATAGTTGGTGGCCTGAAGGGTAGGTGAGGCGATCCGGTAAGAGCCATGAAGGCCCCACCGAGGCATCGAACTTGCGAGCACATCCTACTCTCTGCTGCAGGAAAATGTTCTCATTTGTTATGCAGTGATTGTCGTAGAATCACCCGACGAGTAATAAAAAATGACATTGTCTAATATAAAAAAAGTATTTACTTTTCAACTTCGCACAAATTGCACGATCCTTTCTTGCAGTCGAAAAACAAGCTAATTACGAAACAAGAAGCTTATTTGTCTTTAGTGTGCCTTCACACCCGTATTCTGTTTGGATTTATCTAGAGTCACTAAATGGGCAACGACACTTGAGCCGTGTTGGTGCTTAAAAGTATGGTTGTTCTGCCAGTTATTTGAAGGTCTATATCTGAAATTGCAGCAAACGCTTTTTCGTCCAGAAACGTTAAATCAGTCGGCATCGAGACAAAGTGATACCGTTTGAGCTCTGTGGCACCGTGTCTCAAGCTCAGGAAGTCGCATTTTCGAATTGTAACGCTCGCCAATTGCTCCCACACTTCGCACTCGGCACCAAAATGGCGGCGCTCACGAGAAGAATAGATAATGGTGTGCCAATATTCTATGTATAGCTCATTTTGTGGCTCCATGTTTATTGAAGCGTTCGTGGAAGTGTATCGGAAGGTCAGGCGTTTGTTACTTCACTTCGTAGAATTGTCCGACCTTTCCAAGTCATCAACGGATAATGTTGCTTCTTATTTTTTAGGCTGTTTATCCTGTCTTGTATCATCCAGACAACACAGTGATAAAAGCACGACACAAGCTGTTCCGGTGTGGCCTCTGACGCAAGCGTTGGCAATTGTCTTTTTCGTGTGGGTTTGGTTTTCTTGCACCGCGCTTCGACAGATGTTCTCCTTTTCACGCACTGAGTATTTGTTTGTTTGTTTGTTTTTTCATAAATTTTGAACAGTAGAAGCACGAACGTCACATCAAAACTGTACAAACGTCTTCGAATTGGAAAGACCAAGCTTTTAGTACTTGTTTCAAAGTTTAACTTTAACACGTTGCCTAACCAGCCCGACTTTATGGTTCCTCCTCTTACAACACCAGGTCGCCATTATGCATGGTCGTGTTCGGATTCTAAGCGTTAACTTTTTTTTAAATATTGTAATTATTATTGGTTTATTTCTCTTTTGTATCAAACTGTCGTTAATCGGCTTTCTCCTGTGTACGAGCGCAACTAATCACACCTGCCTCTTCCGTTTGACTGGCAATAAAAATATATGACGTACAGTTCAGAGGAGCTTTTCCTTAAAGTGCTGATAACCAGAAAATCAAACACTCCGTTTGCGTGGTTCCATGCTATGTCGCACGAGTCGGGCTCACAAGTCATGACAGCATAAAACGCACCTGTCAGTTCCAGACCTGCATGTGCGCGAAGATAGTTCTGCATATTTCATGTCTCAGCTGCAGGCTGGTTGGGAGGAGAGACTCTGTCAATCGACAACAGCCTGCTTTTTTAATGCGAAAGCATTAACTGTCCCATGGAGTGAGCTGACGTCATCAGCTTGAAGCGCGAAAACGGCACCTAGTTTGTGCGACTTCGCCTTCGGTTCCATTGGCTGGCGCGCGTCGACGGGGCTCCCATTGGCCGCTGCGCTCGTCAGTTTCCACGACCGCTGACCCCATGGCGCTGCGTCTGGCTGCGTGTCCATCAGTGCGCCGTTAACACGGAGCGTCCAAGGTCACCGTGCCCCGGGGAGCACCAGTGCTGACCGGCGACAAAAAGTACGCAGCAGACGAAAAGAGGAGTGGACGAGCGGCTTGCATGCTTTCGCATTCACAACTCATAAGAAGTGCTTAGGTGTTTTTTTCCCTCCCCCTTCCCCTGGAGAGAAACAATAAAGTTTAAGTTGATTCACAAATTTATTTGTGCTCTGAGGTAACGCAAAGTCAGCGCTGCATTAATGCAGCTGTCACCGCTGCATCTGCGCTCAGTAAGATCTGTATACTGTGTGTGTATGTAGGCAAGGAAAGGCGGGTTCACAAGCATCGGAGCTTCTGAGTTTACTCTGTATATATATATATATATATATATATATATACACATACATACTCATGCGCAGTATATATACAGCACACATAGCATATATATATATATATATAATAGCGTAAAGCTCAGCGTAAGCTCTCCGGTGCGTGTGACGGCTGAGCTAGCGCTGATTTCGCGCTGAGCTGTATGTGTGAACAGGCTTTTAAGGCAGGTTGAGACATGCATTTCAGCGCTGAGATAACGCAAAGTCAGCGCGGTGTCTAAAACGCAGTGCTATATCGCTGCGGTGTATTTGTGAGCCGGCCTTTACTTAGCTCATGGCAACAAAGACAGATTTTAAAGAAAGTTCTAGCACTTTTCCGTCACAATCTTGGATTGTTTATTTGCGAATTTGCACGCAAGACGAGCTGCACTCTGAACTAACCAATAGCGTGCTCCGACGTGTCTCGGAATGCCGGAAGGTGAGGAGGGAGACCCTCCGCTCGAATCGGCGCCGCTCACTTCTTGACCGTGAATTGCGCTCTCTAGGTCTTTGTCCTTTCGCGCTGCTCGTCACTGCGTAACGGCGATGACCGCTGCTTCGAGATGGAGAGCAATTGGCAGAAGTACACCTATCCATCATCGAGATAAATGTTTCTTGTTACTTGTTTTTTTCTTTCTTCTTTTTGTATACTTTTTGTGTGTGATTGAAGGGAAGAAAACAAGTTATTCGTCTTTCTTTAGATAATTGGGCGCAGTCTTGGTGCAGATGTATCTCGCCGCTACGTTGATAAAAACAAAAGTACAGGAAGTTCCCGAGAAACAAGAACCGTGTTTCTTGGTTTGGGTGAATAAACTGTGCATCGCGGAAAAGCTCAAACTTTGTGAGAATGTGACGTTAGCGCTTGAGATAGAACGCGGGAGCTGGAGAGCATGACGTTACCTGGATAAACAGATAACAGAAAAATTATTCCTCATGGAACCGACATCTACTTAAGGTTAATATCGTCAAAACAGAAGTGGGCATATGCTGGATGCTTCTCGGATTAATATCAGTGGAAAACACTTGCCAGCAAGAATGAGTGATATTGTTTTCTTTCTTGCTGACAAGCTTTTTTAATTATTTATCTGAAATAGATGTTTCAGGTGCTCACGACGCCACTGCTCACAATGTCATTTCTTGTTTTGACAAGATTAGGCTTAGGTGGAGCTCCATAAGAAGTTTCGCTTTTTTCTCAATTATTTTTTGATCCTGGTAACGTCATGTACTCCAACTCTTAGTTCTAACTTCTATCCCAACTGTTTGCGTCACGTTCTCAGAACATTTGAGCTTTCTCCGATGCATAATTCATTTATTAGGGCCGGAAAAACACGGTTCTCTCTTCTCGGTCACCCCCTGTACTATTGTCGCTGGCTTTTTATTTTGTCGCTGTTACTGTTTTCTTCCCATGCGCTACATAACATAGGAATCCTGGATACAGTACCTACCGCTGCCCGTTTAGATCTGAATAAGCATCGTACCGGCGTGGGATTGTGTTGGAGACACTGGGCGCGTTAAGTCCGTGCTCCGACGCTCGAGAGTTAAGTGCCCCTTTCACTAAACGGACAGGAGTGCCGCCGGAGACTGACACTCGACCGCGCTCTTCGTGCACTGAGTATTTCTCGGAGCGCGAGTGACTTCTTCGCACTCCGTGACGTCACATCCACAAACAAGACGCCGACGGCTGCGCTGTTGTCGAGACCGTCAAGACGAAGGGGGCAGCCGGACCGCTGCCCCTTTTCAGTTGATTAGTGCTTAATTCAGCAAGTAAAAACGCTTTGATTTGAAAGCCAAGAGAGCAATTAGCGTTCCTGAAAAGCGCTTGTTCGTGCATCTCGCGGCTGAAGACGAATTCATTCTATCAAACAGTAACGTGCCGATAGCACAGCGACAGAAAAGTTGTCGACATGAGGGGACATTCGGACCGCTGCCCCTTTTATAATGCTTAGCCCAGCCAATCAAGAAACTTTGGAAAGCCGAAATATCAGTTAGTGTTGCGGATTTGTCAAGCATCTCGCCTGAAAACTAATGGACCTCTTCCGAAAATCGCTGCATGCAACACATGCATGTTGCGCAACATGCATGTTGGCAACTAGTTGGCCAGGAGTGGGCGAAGTGGTGGACCGTATGGTTTTAGTTTGGGTCAACGCATCGACGCGTGCGGCGCTGACGGCGAACCGTGCACAACCTGCCGATTATATCGCATCCTGATGCAGTAAGTACCCCTTTAAGTACTCAATACCAAGCTGTGCTGTGTAAATGATCTGACTACCGGGGTTACGGCGTTTCAGTGGTTTCAATACTAAATTCAAAGAACAGAGTCTGCCCCGGAACCGATCGAAATTTTCATTTCACGTGGGGATCAGCGCTTTTAGCGTTTGTACTGCGTACATGGCAACAACGTACACTTGTGCCAAAATGTTTCCCTCTGACGAAACTATCTTGCAAGCTGCAGCGGAGATTTTCTGTAAAACTTAGGTTGACACTGTAACGGCTGCTTTTGATCTCCCAAGCAGTGTGCAAACAGCCGTGATTGATAGGATGGTGCGCACACAATCGCGTTTCCTGTTGCATTGCAAACCTCTATTTGAACCTCGAGTGCAAGCACTTAATAGTGAGTTTCAGATCGTTTTCAGAGGCCCCTTATCGGCGTCCGGGCGCGTCGCTTCAGAGCATGCTTACGATAGCGGCAGCGTGACCTCTCGCTACACATAGGAGTATGCACTGAGACGCAATATTTATGACGTGCTGTTTGAAGCGCTTGCATCAGAGCGCAATGTTCAGCTTCCATCGCGCTGCTACAAAGCACGGCATTGCTTGTGGTTGCAAGGTAATGACGTCTGCGAGAAGTAACTGTGAAGAAGTGCTCCAGCCAAAACAGCTCGACGCTCATTGCCGTTCGCGCTTGCACAGCCATGCTCGCAGTGAATCGGAGCTCCCGTAGGCATAGCGTTGCCTGAAAACACGATATACTAAAACTTCCTATTATGCATTGCGAATTTATACTTCGTGTCATCTTAACGTGGATAAGCGCAAAGGCTACGAGCGCGAGCTCCTCGAGTTGAACGGCGGCTCGGCTGCACGAGCGCTCGAGCAGCTGGGCCACCTGTCAATGCTATCCACTCGCGCTTGTAGCTTTTGCGCTTAGACCATGTTAAAATAGTGAGTTTTAGTATGATCGTTTTCAGAGGTATCAGAGGCCCGCTATCGCTCCGGGCGCGTGCCTCAGAGCGCGCTTCGAAGTGGCAGCCAACGCCTTCCAAAAAGAAATAAGGGAAGATTTATTGGTGGATCCTTAGGGAATCCGTTAGCATGACCCCTTGGAAACGCTACACACGTCCCCATTTGGGAAGCGCTAACACTGACCTTGTAACAAAGCCTAAAAGAGGCAGCAAAAATATAGGGAAAGCTAAAGGAGAAGTCAAAAGAGAAAGCCAAAATACAAAATTGATGGGTTAACTTTAGCGTTTCACAATGGGGAACCTGCGTGGCGGCGTGTCCCAAGGGTCATGGACGCAATTTCTAATTATCCACCAACGGATATTTCTATTACACACCGTGTTTACTAGAGCAGCATCGGCGTATTTTTACGTTTTTTTGCTCTAAACTATTGACGTGGACGCGCTGACATCCCCGTCACTGGAGGACAACACGTGTGCTTCGTGCGCCATCGTTTTTATTTTTTATATAAATTAACTGTTTTTGTGCGTTATTTCGAGCCACTTCCTCGTGTGTGCGTACACGTGTTGTGGGTTTTGATGGGTGCGCATCGGCGCAGCAGTCGCAGCGACTATTTTTGTGGAGACTCGCTGTCGCCAAAACGCAGCTGCTGCCCTTGCACAAGGCAGAACCCTGACAGTTTGCCCAAACGCCGCGTGTTTAGTTGATATTTGAACTTGTACAAAAGGAAACACTTGTTTCGGAAGACGCCATCGTTTTCCCTACATACCCCTTTTCATTCATTTGAAATGCAGTGTCACATTCCTTCCAACCACCGCCGCATAAACCTCCAGTTAAAGCTGGAGTACATCTGTGAAAAATCAAATCGGTATTAGCCCAAAATCCGTAATATGCGAAAATCGTTCACGCTACTTTGGAGAAACGAGGGCGTTTGTTGTATCCTGGTATAAATAGAAAATATTCGGGTGTTCAGATCATGTTTCGCTTTTATGTGTGGTAGGTGTACCCACACCAGTTTCGATTTTGAAGAAAAAAATTAAGCGGAATTACTGTTTAATGTCCCAAATGTTGTGCGATAATCAATTGGTTATTTGCACATTTGTTCCGAGCGGCGTTTGCGAACTACGGGGGCCGCCTCTTTAGCTATCATCAACACCGTTTGTGACGTCACAGGTAGGACAGACGGCGCAGATGTTGGATCTCTCGGCTCGTCAGCTCGCTTCATGTGCTGTTTGGCTAACGCGCGGCACAGCCTGTTTCACGAGTTGGGTTTATTTGGTGAAGTGATATTTCTAGTAAGACATTTACCAAAGCTTGTAACTGTGGCACGCGTAGTCGTGCTAACAAACACTTTTTGTCGCTGAGGTGTCGAAGCGCTCGGATGGTGTAATGTTTTTCTCTATCCCAGTACAGAAAGCTGGATAATGAAAATAGAATATCCAGCGCATTACCCCACTACAACATGTACCACGGCGAATAGGGCGTATTTGTTTTAATTGTGATTCGGACAAAATAAACTCGGAAAGGAATGTCTGATCAAAGGAAAAATAGGAAAGCGGAATTCGAGAACCTCTTGCGTGTGTAGTGAACACTTCAGGGAAAGCGACCCCGTGTATCCTAGCTGTTGGTTCCAATGTGTTCTGTGAGTGCTGGTTTCCTATAAGTTCCAAGTTGATTCCTGTTTCTAATATTGGAAACCAGTAAGCGAATATTTCCTTAAAGTATAACTGGCAGAAAAAAGCGGTGGGTGGCTTCCGGAGCCGTTTAAACAAAATCCCCGCTTATTAAGCAGGTCGACCCGAAACATACGAGACCCCCTCGCGATCGAGGTCTTAAATCCAGTAAATCGGTGACACTTCAACGTCCCCAAAAAATATGAAACAAACTTGCTATAAATTACTGCTGTTTGGCCTTTTGTATGTTTGATTTTGTGGACCCGAATGCGCATAATGCATGATGCTCTTCTCAGCGAGCGATTTTAAATTTGTAAATAATTCTTAGTAAAAATAGAATAGAACAAATTAATCAGTCGCCTGAAATGGCCGGGCCATTGCCGACAATTAAAGAATGCATGAAATTTCTCTTTTTTTTTTCCGCTGTGGCTAGCGTTACGTCCGAACGGAGCACTGAAACGCGTATACCTGACCCCCCCCCCCGCCCTCCTCTCTCTCCCCCGTGAACCTAGGGAAGGCGGAGATTTGGACGTAACTTGGGTTACGTCGGACGTAACGCTAGACACTTCGTTTTTTTTTTTTCGAGCAGAAGTCGCGATATAACAAACTTCGTCACTTATTTAATGCGGAAGGAGCTAAGCGTCAGTTGCTGACGAGAATTTGCTCGTCAGCAACTGTCGAGTCAAACTTGGATAGAAGCGTCTGATATCAGCAAGCTCAATGTAGCTAAAACAAGTGTGGGGCGCTTTGCAACACAATGGTGACGCGCACAGCTAAGAAGACAGCACGTGATTTACTCTGGTGAATGCAAAACTCTTTTCTACAGCAGCCTCCACAGATACGAAAAGGCAAAGAATCAGAGAGGTTGTCAATAGCCCCGGAGCACGCCGCTCAAGCTGTAATCTGATGCTCCAGGCTTGTTTTTGGAACATTTTACCGGTTTCTTCTTTTTTTTTCTTTTTTATTATAAGAAACAACTTCGAGGCGCTGTTATTCATTAGAAAGGTCACTTACAAAACGTCGTACACGTTTTGTTCATAAACAAACCGTCTTTTACCGGCATAGATGAGAACTAACATAACCAATTCGTGCTTTGACATAGCGCGTCGTCTGCTCTGCATCCTACCAGCTCTTCTCACAGGAGGGAGCCCACGAGGTGGCGCCACCACAACATCTCGTCACCAATAAGGTCCTTCAAACTTGTGCCTTTATTACAAGCTTTGGAATCATCATGCGGTATATAAGCCGAAACTGGGCAGCAAACAAACAAAAAACTTTGGTTGTTGTTTTTCCTGAAAAACGAACGAACTTGTGTCCACCACCACGTGACGTGATGCATCATGGTTCTCTATAAGGGCTGAGAGTCGTTTTCTTCACTTTCTTTGTTCTTACTATTTACGACTCACTATACTTAGAGCCTAAAACATCGCTGCTTTTAGTAAATAAACTAAAAAAGCAAAAGAAAACATTTCCGTTTAGTTTCGAGTTGTCCGTTCATTTCAGTCCTGCGGCGCAAGAAGCCCCTCCAGCTCCCTCTCGCAGACGCCGTTGGCCGGACCGGCGACGTCCGGGGAAAGGCAGTTTTCCTCGCGGACGGCTTCGGACATCGAGAGCCTCGGGGGCCTCTCGATTAGGCCGACGACCCCCGCCGACCGTCCCGCCGGTTGCCCGCTCCTGTGCGCATGCTAATGAAGCCGGGAGGCTCTGGCAGAAGCGGAACCCTCTGCTCGGTCCAGAACAAAGAACGCGCTTCTTCGAGGAGTTAGTTGGCTCCAGCATTCGAGAAGACCGGACTTTTCCGCGTTCGTCGACGGGAACAGAAAGAAAACATCGAACAACATAGGGGAGGTCAAACATTGTGACAAGAAGAATTCGAGGCGTCTGTGTGTTTGCGTTGTTCCCTGAAAAGGCGCGCGCTCACGCCCTGCTCGTATACCCCGTACAAAAGGCACTCTGTAACCGCTACAGACGTGACTACAAAACTGTCTACGGGCACGCCTGAAGTATTTTTGAAGCATGTTCACTTCACACGCGTGTGTACGCTTCGAACATGACTCCAGAGCGTGTTTTTGTGCGACCAATGTGGATGAAAGGTCATGCAAGAGAGGAGCATGCTCCAGGCAGTGTCTGCTCACTGTCTTTCGTATAACGTATGAACAACGGCTTATGTAATCCCGGTTTTGGGTACGACGACACGTAAGGGTGGAGCGTAGTTTCCATTTCGATCGATAAAGCGAACGTTCTATGTATGCGGAGCGCAAGTTCGTCTGCTTCTTGTGGTGACTTCCAGAACGACGCCCAGGCTTTGATTGGTTCTGATTGAAGGACAGCAAGTAGACCTCGAGGCAGCCTGCTTTGAGGTCTACTCACTATCCTTCCAATCAGAGCCAATCAGGAGGCCGGCGTCGTTCTGACGTCACCGAAACTCCTGGGCAAGAAGCACACGACCTGCCCTCCTATCTACCGATGAAGGTTGCGAATGTCGCAATCCAAATAACCGTCGTTTGGGATGGTCGCTGTGCGGGAGGTTGGGGTCTGCGACGTGTGAGTAATTCTAATTTTCCGAAATAGCAAAGCGTTGCCTCAACACTTTTACGCCAGGAAGGTGTGAGGAATCATGCACGCAGAGACTAGCGCCCAGTGACAAGCGATTTCGTGGTTGCTCGTAGCATTGGCCGCGTCGGTAACTCGAGCTCAAAAACGAAGGGTAGGAACAGCGCTGATTTCAATTGTAGTTTAACGCTGACGGAGCGTCCTATCGGCGCTGTATCACGAATATTGCGCGAAGTGAGCGCTGCATCAACGAAGCTGGGTCTATTTACAGTGCTGATGAATAGCGCCGAGGTAGCACTGTATTGTATTCTGTGAACTGGCCTCTAGAAAGAGGCCGTAAAGTGAGAACTTGTTATGTCGACGCAGAACCGCTTTTTTTTTTTTAGCTTTCGGGTAATTTGAAAGGT
>JAZHYW010037131.1:0-59539 GCA_037355805.1 Ixodes ricinus
ACGGCCCCGCGCCGGTACGATGCTCATCAGGATTGAAACGGGCAGGGCTGGGGATTAAACCCAGGATAACTGGGATCTGCAGCGCGAGCTTCAACTCCGCGTGATTAAAACTCGAGCGCGTGTGGTCGGGCTCAACGAGAAAGACGAAGAAGGGGCGGTGGGTCTGGCTAGGGTGCCCACATGTCTGTCTGTCTCAGGGTGAAGACATCCATTGTTGCACTGAATGTTCAGCGCGTGACGCTCTCGCGCACTCGGTGCGTGACTTGGGCGCTAAAATGGCGTCTCTGCATTAGCCAAAGCTACGCGCTTGAGCTGAATGACACCGGATTGCGCGTACTTCAAAATGCATAAGAAAACGATTGGGCGTAAAAATGGCTGAGATGTCACCACTCAAGCAAAAGCGCGCGTGTGTATGAAGGCACTCTAGGTCTGGCTACATCGACTCCAACTTTCAAGAACAACAATAACGACTGCTAAGTAATATAAATGCCGTATATAAAGCTGACGTTATCACTCGAAAGACGGGTCGGACTCACGCTTATTACAGTAGCAGCTTCCGTAATGTGAGACTGTTTTATGTTTTGCTCCACTTGTGTTTTTCTCCTTTATGGTGACTCCATTTTGGGTTTGTTTTAATGGAATTCTCTAAGATGAAGGATCAGATGACGAAGCCTTTTGAAGGAACTTAATGAGCATAATATATGGCAACTTCTTTCGTTTGAGATATTTTTTTTACTATCCAGACTTTATTAAGGTCTGTGCATTCACATTTTATGTAGTATAACTTATAAAATGCAAAATGAATTTTATACAAAGTTATTCACGGGACTTTTGGATGTTGTTCTGCTGAACACTAAAGTCTCTTGTAGTCGCTTTTTTTTTCAATGTTTAAAGTGATTATTGCATAACTTGATATTAACCTTATAAATCCTAAATGCGAACGAATAGTAAATTAGATGAAACGGGGCATATCGCAGAATTCTTAAAATTACCTAAAAACCTTCTGCTTCTCCTGCTATAATTTTTATATATATCCTGCGAAATAATATTTCTGCTAGCCCAACGCCTGGTGAATTGCTTACCAAAGCATAGAATCTCTAAAGACACGTATACACGACAAGGAAATGTGTACTTTTGCATTGTTATATCTTTTGAGTGCGTAAACATTACGCACTCAAATCCAATGATCCGTCGTTACGACGGATCATTATTTAAAACATTTCTCTGCTCACCGGCACGGTTCATATCTGCTAGATTTGATCATTCTTTCAAAATTGAACCCATTAAATCACGTACTAACCTGTTCATGTTTTCACCACTCCCTTTAGCCATAAAGGAATGGAATAGTCTCCCTAGTGATATTGTGGTTTTATCTGACCCGATATCGTTTAAACAGAGTCGTGAAGAGTTGTTTTGTTTACCTGCTAGTCCATGACAATTTTTGTATTATTGTTAACTTCAGTGTTTGTACTGTTCGAGTTCCACAATGTATGTGCAATTCATTGCACGTTTTCCTCTTTTGTACACTTTGGCGTTTTTGTTGTTGCATTGGTGAATAAGTTTTTTTTTTTCAAAGTTTCTCATATATGTATCAGTCGCGACTTCTCTCCCATTCTTATCATTCATGCATCAATAGATGCTTTTGAGGTCAATAAATGAAATGGAAATAAAAATCTTCTTCGTTCGTGCATGCTTTAAAGCATGCACAAAATTTCAGACAAAATTTTGTTTGAAATTTTGTAAATATTTTTTTTTATTTTCAGAACGATCACCTTTGTTCAATCTATACCTGGATATACATCTGCTGGGAGTCTTGCAAGACCTGGAGTATCATAAGAACCACACAATTAATAATGATTCTGGTTTGTGTCAGAAAACTTCATGCATGCAGCTTTAGCGTAATACACAGTTTTATTAGATAGTTCAGATAATTCCCATAGCGATACTCGGTAACGATACAATATACATGCGCAAAGCTCTCGGTGGAATATTGTGAATCGTTCATCGTTCGTATCATAACCATCTAAAATGGACCCATTTGCTCGTCCCCTACTCACAAGGAGAGAACCCCACCTTGTCCCTTCCAGGAGGCGGACCTGGCCATAGGCGACCTGACCATCACCCTAGCCCGGGACCGCGCCGTCGACTTCACCCTGCCCTTCATGAACACGGGTATCGGCATCCTGTACCGGAAGCCCGCCCAGGACTCGCGGCTCTTTTACTTCCTGCTGCCACTGTCCCTGGACGTATGGCTGTGCGTGCTCGGAGCCTACCTAGGCACCGGCGCCCTGCTCCACCTGGTGGCCCGCATGGCGCCGCTCGAGTGGCGGCAGCCGGAGCAGCGGCAGCACAGCGCCAAGTGCGACTGCGACCGCTCCGTGACGGACAAGCCCCGGAACGTGTTCAGCCTGTACAACAGCCTTTGGTACACCACCACGGCGCTGCTGTATCAGAGCTGCGAGACCAATCCCAGGTGGGACTCTTGTCCTTGGCTACCCCGAGGAATGAAAAGATGGATAGCGTTCTACGGACGGCTCCAATGTGGAGCGCAAGTTCGTCTGCTTCTTTTGCAGGGGTTGTGGTGACGTCAGAACGCCGAGCTCTGATTGGCTCTGATCGGAAGGATAGTGAGTGGACCTCGAGGCACCTTGCTTTGAGGTCTTTAAGGGCTAGTTTCTTCAGTTTCGTGTCCGTGGACAAGTAAATCTTGACACAACCCTTTGGACAGCTACCACCATCTATGAGCGACGGCGGCAACCAGACAACCGGCAAACCGGCTTTCTGATTTCCGCCGTCGCTTATAGATGGCGGCACATAGTACAGCTCCGCCGCTCTTCCTTCTTCACCAGAGTGGAAAGGCTGAAAGTTTCTTTTTGTATTCCTACTCGTGCCGGCGTTTATTTGAACGGCCGTTGTACTGACGGTAATACGTTTATTTGTTTCGCGTGAAAGTCATCAGATTAGCAGTCGGGGTGCATTGGCAAACGTTTAATTTCTAGCAGATACATCAGACACCATATTAATGCAGGCTAACTTGCAACAGTCCAAACCTCCATAGAACAAAATTTAGTATCTTTTTTAGTTCGAAGAAGTTTTGAGATGAAGGATTTATCATCAGACTGTGAATTGAACAGGGAAATGCGGTAGTACAAGCATCCTGGGCTTTGTTTCCCTTGTCCGATTATGTTCCTGTTGTATCTTCCAGATACATGAAGCCTATGTCAAGCCTGTTTAAGCGACCTGGTATAAAAGTCAGCGTCGAATCCTAGTTAAATATCTCCTCCGGGTAAACTCCTTTATTGTTTCATTTGACTAGAAAGCCTGCTTATATCTACCATCTTCTTATCCATCATTTGTGGCATTTCACACTTCGAGGTCTCAAGCTTCAGGTTTGAATACATTTGGGAGAAAATACAACGCGAGCACATAAAACGTTTATTGAGCTTGCAAACATACTCTTTAAGAGTACAAGTCAGGCGGGTCGAAATATGTGTACCGACAAAAAAGATACCGGTCTTTGCCGTGTTTTATAAATAAATTTGGGCGGCATCCGAAGTGCCGCCCACTCTGCTGCGCACAGACAACACGCAATCATTCTTCATGACCATTCCAAAATTTTCATAGATGCAAAAGACTACGATATCACGGGACATCGCAATTTCCCACGAAGTACAGGCTGCGGCAGAGCTAGCATAAACGAGCGATCTGGCGGTTTTAACCGCTTTTCTCCGGCGGCGTGTATACGCCGACGAAACGACCATACACCGTCTCATCCTACGATGGACTAAAAGCCAAAGCCACGGTCCGCCAAGTCCAATCACGTTCCACGCTAAACTTTGACATGCTTAACTCTGATTAGGGGTGGAGGAATAATGCTCCGAATCAAAAAGCGCTGCATCATGTTTATAGCTTCGACAGTGCAAAGAGCTTGTATGTCGTCGCTTTCTTTTCAATGTAAAATTGATGAGTCACTTAGTGCCACTCGATTCGAACCACTGTCCACCCATCCCCATCAGTAATCCGAGACGCGGGCTCCGATAGGCGCATCGAAGCGCAATACAATGCAATTTCTAAGTGACTCGTGATTGGATCTGACGGTCCGTAGCGCCGCTAGCGGCACGCCACCGGCACGCTCGAGGAGCAAGGGAGAGAGAAGAGGAGGAAAAGAGGAGAGCAAAGAAGAGAAGGTGCGCCACGGTAGAAGGTGTTCAGAAAAGGAAAGGATTTAGCAGGGGCTAACTTGAAGGGGACCTGCAATCATATTTAAGCGTCTACGTTTTTTTGCGGTTTCCACGTCTCTTGAAGTTCGGGCAAGCCAGCGAGCACGGAGAGAGTAACTAAATATCAGTGCGTCATATTTTAACCGGACGACGCGGAAACCTCCTCCACCGACGAGGGCGACCCACGGTACCGAAAGCGCGCAAAATGTGACGTCTTAGGTCCTGGGCTTTTTACTGGTCAGAGCCGCTAAAAGCTTCTTTTTTGCCGAAATACAAAATATAAGTGGCGCGAACCGCTTCAATTATTTATAAATGTAGTTTTTGTTCACTATTTTAGATCAGAAAAGAAACAAATGCAGTTTATAAAGTACGGAAACAAGAAATAACCCGTCGACATACCCGCCACCAAGTGGTGGAAAAGGCGGCGCATACTAGAAAGGAGTAGCGGGATCAGGCACCGACACGGAAGGGTCCCGGATGTACGCGGCGGCGCTGCGGTCGTATGGACAGCAGGATCCGACCGGCTCCGAGCGTTCCGAAGGCCTTCGGCGAGAAGCTTTGTCTTGCAGTTTGGCCGTCTCGCGGTATGGCAGCGCGAAGTGGCTCCCATTCTAAACTGATCTTTACTAGGGGTGTCGCGAACTTTTGTCGAACCGGATTTTTAGGTCGAACTTTCGTGGTTCGACTGGGTCGAACCGGTTCGACAAACCTTCGAACTTTTCACCAGATTCGACCGGTTCGACTTCGTGGACAGTGTGGCCAGACCTTAATACAAGCATGTCTAGGTTTGGAGAATTTTTTTTTCATGCAAAGGGTTATTTTAGTTTATGAACAGTTGCAATTAAAAGAAACCAATTCTAATCACTGAGAAAGTTAATAACTTAATTTTTTTGTAGTGTATTAACGGAAATAACCAATAAGCGCTGCCCTTAAATGATCCCTTAGCCATTACCATCCAATCCGAAGCCAACTGGTCAGCCTGTCGCGCATGCGCACACGAGTCGAACCTCAATACAAGGTTCGTCGAACATTCCACTAAAAGTTCGAAAAAGTCGAACCTGGTCGAACTCGAACCTCGGCCGGTTCGCGACACCCCTAATCTTTACCCTGTGTTTGCTGTCGTTTGTGGCCAATGAAGTGTCATGCCGAATTAGTGTTTAATCGCGCAGCAAATGCAATGAGAGCCGCTATGGCTGCCCGCTGCATGCAGCCTATCCAAAACATGCTTTAGTGGCGCCCTCTCGCGCCGTCGACACGGAGTGCGGCAGCCGTGAGCGCTCGCGACGAGCCCGCTACCCCTTCTCTAGTTCACGGCCACTAAAGCAACCGAGGACTTCATGAGGGAGGTTCTTTTTTGCTTGTTTTTGTAATTTTAATTTGCCTATAACTCTTAAAATAAAGTGAATTCGAGAAAAGAAAAGTGTCACTAAGTTATTACGTTCAGTGCGCTCAGGTTCGGTGCAAATTAAAAACCAGTAAAAAAGGTCCTTGCAGGGCCTCTTTAATGTGTGCACTACGCCTGCCCTTAGGGGCGCAAATAGTCGGATGAATGCAAAGAATGGGTGGATAGAGTAATACGGCTGGCTCCATTGAATTGGGCGTTGGCTTGCGCCGCCTGGCCAGTGTTCTGCGGCCCTGGTGGCTTGCGCCCGTCCGCTTCCCTTTCTCCGTTTTTTTTTTCTTGTATCCCTTTTCATACATAAAGACACGAAAACATTTTTTTTCACGTGATTTTACTTTGTGATTATGGTATCATGGAAATGATTGCACTGAGTTATTTACATACCACAAGGCACAGAAATGTACACAAACATACAAATTATTACACTGATTTATATAGCATAAATGTATTTACATACGACACGACACAGCAGGACAGAAAAGAAAACTAGCCACGTGGTCCGTAATAATCCAAACCTTTGCAAATAAATCTTTAAAAAAAACGCGAAGGCGGTTAATTAGGTGGTGAATATGTTTGTAAAAATTAAAACGCCGAACTTAATAAAAAGTTACATACAAAGACGACACTTTCTGCTAACTGCTTCTTTCCTGCCGTTGAAAAAAAAAGAATCGTTGTTTTTAGTTTTGTCAGATCAACAAAGAAAAAAAAATGGAAAGGAAGAAAAGCTGAAATTAGTCTTATGTCAAGCTCTAGTCCTGCTCAGCCAAATGTCAAAAGTGTAAAAGGTAAAGTTAAGGCATGGCGTTGTTTTTCAAGCGCATCTTGTTTATAAATGCGTCCACCGAAAAATGAGCTGAACAGAGATAGCGCTCTTTCGTTCTCTTGTGAACTTTTGGCAGATCGGCGTACGATGCCCATCTCTTGTACCTGAAAGGAATAATAATAGCATGTACTAAGAACTTACGTTCACCAAATTTCGCAGTAGCGAACTGAAGAAACTAGCTCCGAACCGAAACCATACCTGTGATCTGTTGGGAACAGCATCGGAGAAACATTTGGCGTCTTGTTAGAATTGCCGCACCATCTTGCAGAGCAGTACCTTCCAGGTATCATTCCGACTTCGTCTGTGAGCAGACGCGCCACCGGGACTTCCTTCACACAAACCAAAACTAGCGGACTGACACTGGCGACCCTGCCGACCCGTCACTGCCGTCCCCGTCGTCACCGCACAACCAGCAGAACTCCGGCGACTCCGGCGCATGAGAAACCGCCGAGACAATGACTGTTGCTCCCGTAATGAATTACCCTTGCTTCACAGTACGGAGAGGAGACAAAACGCCACGTTTTACGGCGGCAACTTTGTAGAGGTAATTACATATGCACGACGGTGCCGACCTCCACGGTATTTCTCCGAACGCCGGGAGCTGCGTTCGCCTGGTCTGGGCGACAAACGCGGCGTTCCGCATTAACAAACCATTTGAATGTGATGTCAGCGCCGGTGTGAGTTCCCGTACTCGTTTTCGCGTTGGAATTCTTGATTCCACGTCTTCTTAGCAATGTCGTGCTACTTAAGTGGCCTGAGCGAAATAAACGAGGCTCGTTACACTGCAAACCTTCGTGCAAATAATGTAGCGTGCGGCGATTCATTCCGCGTGAACGCCGCAGAATAGATGCAAAAACCTAATTTACATTATGAGATTCTGCTTACTATTTTCATTCGCGATGTCACTCGGTTTGCAAAAGCGTACGGCAGCTGCGTATTTCATTTCAGCTCGCTAGGATGGAAATTTGCGACTCTTCGTAACTGAAAGGGCAACGCACGTAACGTTGTCGTCACTGCGACATTCAGAACGCACTCAATCTTTCTTTCTACTGCACTTGCGGCTGCGGCCGCTGCCGCGGCCACGATAGAGGGGATGGTAAACACTGTAGATTCGCCTCCGTGGGAGTTCTGGCCAAAACCCCGAACGCGCACCCGACATTCGCAGTTTCGCCTCATGTTTGAGGAAATTTATCTCGTCAATGTCACCTTTCCCGGCTCAGTACAGGCACTCAGCAACTTGAAACTCCCCTTTTGTGCCAATCTCTTACAATTATTCATTCATGTGCCTTCAGCCTCATCCAGAAACAAAACAAATAAATGCCTGTGTCGCGCTACGCGAGATCTTTCAAGGTCATCCAAGCTCATTCTTACTTCGCAAGCTCATCACGGGGGGATATGCGGCGCTGGCGGCAGCGACGCTTTCGCAGTTCCACCCCGGCTCTCGCTGGCTCCTCCCATTGGCCAGACTCTTTCTATACACGGCTCTTGGTAGCACTATTTAACATTCCTCCACACCTGACGTCGTGCGGACTTCTACGGTACTCCTTACACGTAACCAAATTACTTGTCATATCGATTACTTTTTGAAGTAATTTTGTAATCATTTGATTAATTTTGATTACAAAGTGGTATCAAGAGTAATCTTTTTTACCTTTGGAAGTAGTAAAATCACTTTTAACCGTTACTAGTTTCCCTCCCCGACAGGAGGATAATGTACCAAAGTTGGGGAACTGGGAAGATAAGTAGCTTGTAATTCGGTGATTGTTATCCAATAATGAACAGTACAAAGGCCCGTTTTCAAACCGGCAAAAGAAAATCCGTTTTGAGATTCTGAAGTAATCGGAAAAGTAACTTTTTACCTCAAGTATTAGAGAAAATCTGATTGAATACTTTTTTTAACGAATAGTAATTGTAATCATAATTGTTTACTTTTTCCAGTAACGTGTACAAGACTGATGTAATGTGAGCGTTAACAGTGCCGCGCTGAGTAATTACGCGTGACACTGCCTAGCAGGGCACCTGCTATGCTCTGTGTTCACCTTACGATGGACTGCTGTGGACGATACGAGCCATCGGAGTCAATCTAATTCCGTGTGAGCGCCAGGAGATCTTTGGCAGTAGTGCAGCGACGGGCGGGGCGCGAAGTCAGATGATACGCTTCGAGCACTCGACCGGCTGCAGGGACGACTCGTAGGGTCCGCAGCGGTCCAAGGCAGATATGGCAGTAATGCAATTACTGTCATGTAATTAGTCATTTAATTACTCTTGGCAGTAATTAGTAATGGAATTCAATACATTTTCGTTTAGGTAACTTAGTAATGTAATGAATTACTGTAGGGTGCTAATTTCAATTAAATTTCTTAGCTGACTTTTTTTAGCTTCGAGCTTTTGTGTGCACCTGCGAAACTGAAGGGCACTTTAAAAGTGCAGGCTTTTTTACCTTTCGGCCGAAAGGTAAAAAAGGAGTGAAAAAATGAAAGAAATGCATTAGGTGACGTTTGAAGGAACACATCTTGAAGACCACACACCGTTTGAGTGGAAGTGGACAATAGCTCGAGCGCGAGTACTCGGAAACACAATGATACTGTACTTCTAAAATGTCAAAATAAACAGGAAATTGGTGTTAAAAAAAAAACTGAAGGCTTTCTTTTTTTTTTTTTTGCTTTTCAGATTATTATTGTAAGAGGACTCGTGGCAAGGCTCTGCCTAGTCTTGTGTCTTGTAGAGGTCAGAGGCAAAAGCACCTTTCCGCAGACGCTACTTTATCCTAAGCCCACACGTTTTGACGGTGCCGGGGCATCTCGAAAAGACGTCATGTAGAGGAAACAAACTTATTGACCCCTTTGGGAGCAAAGGTTACGAACTAGCGAGGAATTCTCGACGCAAAGCTTGACACTATAAACCAGAAGGCATCTCTGGTTGTGTAAGGGTGTCATAAAATCGAAGGGGCCTTAGCAGAACTGAGCACTAGCCATGGAGCGGGCTGTATTCTCGGATATTACGAACAGACTCCACATTCTCTTCACTGTTCACGATGCACCGCTCAAGAGAAGATTACTCGAGGGCAGGATGAGCTCAAAGAAGAAAAAGTGCTTCATTAATATGTGGAACTACTGTCAGGTGTTTGCTAAAATTATCTTTATGTTTTTAGTCGTGAGGGAAGGATAAGGAAGATGCTAGCCATTTCTTTTTTTTTTTTTTTTTAAATTTATATCGGAGAGGGGAAAACAAAGCAGAAAATCTGTGTACACCGGTTGCCTGTAGTTCTCTGTAAATACTCTAAATAAAATTATTGCTAGAAACTATGGTTTCTTTTTTATAGCGATATGAAAAAACTAATTTGAAAGTAATTTCATTACTTCTTGAAGTATTTGAAATATTTCATTACTTTTTTGAAGTGAAATACAAAGGTATCTAGCCTTTGCGTTTACCCTTTATCCTTCCAATAAAATCTCGGCATTTTGACGTCCCTGCACGCTGTCATCTCCGCCTTTTCTGTTTCTCTCCGGTAGGACCAATCAACTGCAATTCCTTTTATTACCTGACCCTGCTCCCTGCCCGTGGGTGTAGGTGGGAGCCTTGTCACGTAGGGAAAGACAGTAATCTGACTGGTCCAACGAGCACGTATCTTATATTGCACTGCTTAGGGAAGGAATGGAGTATACCCGATTCTTTCATTTCGAGACCCGGTTCTTCTGACCACCCACCAAACCCCACAGGGCGGCCTCCACGCGACTGGTGGCCATCACCTGGTGGCTCTTCTCGCTGGTCATGGTGTCCTTCTACACGGCCAACATGGCCGCCTTCCTGGTCAACGAGAAGCTCAAGTTTCCCATAGAAAACGTCCACGACCTGGCGCGGCAGTCCAAGATACAGTACGGGTGCGTCGTGTCCGGATCCACAGCGGCGTTTTTCAAGGTACGCGTCGGGATGATCGCACACTGTTCAGTCTTGTTGCATTTTGTAGCAAGGGCTGCCAGTCAGGTGACCTTTTCAGTTACTAAGAAGTGTAATTAAATAAATAAATTTTCAAACTTTTTTTAATTTATTTTTTGCCACCAGCTGGTTAGATATTTGACAATGACGTTCCACATGTTTCTCGATGTTTGTTTTGTTTTGTTGTTGCTGTTCTTGCATTGTGCACATTTCTTCCCTTTGGCGGTATTACCTCTATTTGATTTGTTTTTGGATTTACTAAAAGCGATGACGAGTTTTTCGGTTAAACTTTAGAATATGAAATACACGACATGCCATATAATTTGCTCAACTTTGAAACACTAAAGGCCGGTTCCCACATGCAGTGGTGCGCTGATAAAGCGCTTTTCACGTGTAGTGAGCTACTGATCGTCTGCCATGAGCAACAGTATTGATGTTGCAATACAAGGCTGGTGAACGCTCCCGTCAGCACGCGCTTAGCGCAAAGTCAGCGCTGTGCTTATAGCGCTCCGCTGTATGTGTGAACAGGCCTTTAGGGTCCATCCGGCCTTTTCTACGTAAAAAAGGTGCACAAAAAGTGCGGAAAATATGTGTGAACATTGAATTAAATTGACTATACAATCCGTTTTTGCCCTTGGGTAGATACCAATAAAAATTAACCCATACGCTTGTAAAGCATAAAACAAAAACTTAATTCGTGTTTATATACGCGCTAGTGGTTTTAACGAAAATTGTATGGCAAAGGAATTGCTCCTTCCTCCTCAACGCAGCTTTTTTATATATTGGATGTATTTAGACTCGAGAATTACTTCAATAGACGTTACGCGTTGCGTATAGCTGAGCTAATTCAGCAATCTAGCCAATATATGTTTTAGTAGTGATTGCTGTATTGTGAAACGTCTGTAAATGATTACTGTACTAGTCGTTACATTTTTCGTCATTATAAAAACAATATTTTTAGACATACTGCAGGCCTTGAACAGGCTCCTGCAGGTGTGGAGTACATACAAATAACAAAACTATACATACAAGAAACGAGAAACATATGGCAACCATATATTGCTTATACAACGACACATGTGTATATAAACACCATCAGCATAATAAACATTCCTTGACCAACGCATAATATACAGTAACAATAAAAAAATACATGTACAAACACCGGGAAAGGAGAACATTCAAAAGGTGTGATTCTCAAGAGCACCATTGAAGTCGAGGGCAAAAAAAAATGTCACGAGGGGGGGGGGGGGGCGTTCCAATCCGTAATAGTGCGTGGAAAAAAAGGAATACTTAGAAATGTTAGTTCGAACGAATATTGGTGCCAGGGGATACTGATGATGGAGCCTATACTTCGTTTCACCTTCCGTCCAGACGCAGCGGATGCTATGAGGGAACGGGACCAATGAAGCAGCGTCAAAAGTGCAAATCACTAGACTTGTTCTGTTTATGATTGGTTCAGCGATGAAAAACACAGACAGAAACATTACGAACACCATGATGGTGCCCTTTGGACGCTGTCTGATTCGTCATATTATCTCGTAGCATCGGCTGCGTCTGGACGGAAGGTGAAACGAAGTATAGTTTCCCTAGATGATGATGGGGATAAATATAGACTTGATTCCATGCGGAGTCTGTTATGAAAGACAAAAAATTTAGTCTCGCAATTGTTTGTTGTTTGCCATCATAAATGAAGATGGGGAATCTAGCCGATTATACTTTCCGTAGATGAAGCGAATAGCTCTCCTCTAAACCATCTCAAGCTGTGACGCATCCTTTTTGGTATTCGGGTTCCATACTATGCCAGCATATTCTAACTTCGGTCGGACCAAGGAGCTATATGCTTGCAATTTAACGGCAGGGGCAGTGCTTCTAAGTTGTTGACGTAACAATAGCCCAATTAACGAGATTCGGAAGAACAGAAGTTTTAAATGTGTTGTGACCAACGGAGATCGTGGGATATGGTTACGCCGAGATATTTATATTCAGTCACATCAGACATTACATCATTGTTTAATTGATAAGTGAACTCCAGTGGCTTCACTTTCCTTGTTATACGTAAATTAACTGTTTTCGTAAAATTTAACTGCATTTTCCATGCGCAGCACAAATTACGGATAGAGGCAAGGGAAGAAGGCAGTGATATTTGGTTGGCAACAGTGGATATCCTTTTGAACAAAATGCAATCATCGGCGAATAAACGAATATTTACATCTAGGCTAACAACTGAGACAATATCATTTATATACGTTAAAAACAACAACGGACTAAACCCACTGCCCTGAGGAACACCAGAGGAAACACCCAGAATACCGGAAGCATGACCAGTAATGTTGACAAACTGACTGCGATCAGACAAGTGCGAACCTATCTAATAGACAATCTCAGACGGTATCCCAAGACACTCTAATTTATAAAAAAGTTTGTCATGTTGAACTTTATCGAAGGCCCTGCTTAAGTCCAAAAAAAAACAATAGGGTCATTCCATGCCAAACGTCCCAGACATTGCGCTCGACCCCTTCCGATTTCTAAAAAAAAATTTATGGACTTTTGCCCCAATGTCCGTAGCCATGCCCTGAAATATTTTTGGCGAAAATTGTTTTTTGATGACGTGAGCGCGGTTTGAATTTTTAAAAACAGCGTAAAACTAGGCATCACTCAATAATTTATGAAAAATCAGCTATTTAGTGAAATGCCTAGCAATATATTTTCTTATATTTGCACGGCTTTCGACTTACAATGTGGTTAAGCTTGTGAAGTTTTGTTTAATTTAAATTTTTTTTTAAAAACTGAAAAAATTGAAAATGTTAACATAACGGAAAACGAGATAAGATCGGGGTTCAGTGGGGTATGTGTAGCAACGGTGGTGTACTTGTCGAAATAAAAAAAAATGCAGATTGTAAATATAAGTTGAACTCTTCAGCATTTTTTCTTTTATCAGTGATAGCCACGTCGTTAACCTTTATCTGGTCGACGGGCTTTGTACTTTCTAAAAGATAACTCAAAATTTTGTAGGATTATGTTTCAAAAAGTTAAGAAGAGTGCACGAAAAATATTGATTTCTAGCTTCCTTGACCTGCCTAGTCATTTCACCCTGTAAACCTTGTACGTTTCCAGTTTTACGAGCTCTTTTAATCCTTTTGATTCGACGGGAAAGGTGAATTATTTCGCGGTTTTCCGAGGCTTCCTACGTCCCGTGCATTTATGCCTATTCGGAGTGAAGCTGTCAAAACAATAGTTACACATATAAACGAATTTCTCCCACAGCAAAGTCACATTGTCTTCAATAAAGTCTCTGAAACAAACATTAAGATAATCCAATACACTTTCATCACTAGACCTTGAAAAATCCTTCACAGTTAAAGTAACCCTTTTCCTCTGTGAGTAGTGGTTCAGATAACAGTAGAAAAGCACTAATTTGTGATCCCACTCCTCTCCTCGAGATTTACGGTATAATCAACAAAAGCGCGACTGACAAAGATAAGGTCCGAAATTGAGCGACTAGGACCACTTTCCCGTGTAAAATCTTTAATAACGTGGGTTAGATTACATGCGAGCATCACGTCGAATACAGTGTCATCACCAGGAGAGCTAGATAATCGCATCCAGTCAATATGGGGGAGATTAAAATCGCCAACTAGAATAATTTGCTAGCCTCTGTAGTCTAGACTAGCGGAAGGGAACCTATATACAGCGCAAAGTATAATTTTATGACCCCAAACATCAAGACGAAGTATTGAACTTTAGTTATCACTAATTTTATCTAATACTATAACAGAAATAGATGGCTTTATTACAGCCGCTACACTGCTATCACGAGAGGGACGGTCCCTGCGAAACACTTGATGGGATTCCGGAAAGATTTCAGCATCAGACACAGGGTCATTAAGCCATGTTTCAGTAATCACAGTGACAGGGGGTCGCAGTTAAGAAGAACCAGTTCAAAGAAACCACTCTGCTTTATTAACTATACTTGGTGCATTCATGTTCACGAGACAAAATTGTTTAGAAACAGGTAATGGTTCTCGTCATTCATTGACAAGGGCTTAATTGGTAATGGCAACCTTTACACGTGCATTTGTAGGTCCATCCCAAGCGAATACGTCATTCCCAATTCGTAGTTTGTCATTTAAAAGAAATACTTTTAGTTTATTCGTTCTCTCGGCGCTTGCACTATTCCATAGCAGTCTTCTTTTATTAAGCGTTTTCTGAGAATCATCGTTTTGGATGTAAACGTTGGTACCTTTAAGTTTTTGTGTGTTTTTTTTGCATTACGCAGGATTTTTACCTTTTCTTTGTAGTCTTGGAGACACAAAATAACCGGCTGTTTTGCCAAGCGTTTTTCTAGGCGATGAATTCTTGCAAGAGAGGTGCAGGAGACTCCTAGTTGCCCTAAAAAATATATTTTCTACAATTTTGTCTTTCAATGTCTGCTCTGACTAATCTGGTGCGTTTGCTACTCCAAAGATAACAAGATTTGAGCGTCGACTCCGCTCCTCTAAATTAGCAAGCTTCGCAATTTGTAGTATTACGTATGATGACCAGTATATTACCAGCAGAAGAGATACCTTTTAGTGTACCTAGGAAAGCATTAAAAGAACAGTAGTCACATGCTTATGCATTCAAACTATACCGTAACACATCCGGGAACAATCAGGGCATCAACGTTCTCCCATCCCTTCAGATTGTTCGTTTTACGTTTATTGTATTTTTCTTCTGAGGCAGAAGGCGCGTTCCCTTCAATCGCTTAACAACATGCCTTTGTGTTAGCAACAACTTCAGCGAACGTGGCGTGAATCTTATATTCACGAGAAATGATTACCTACACAATAACAGTATGCATTGCAATGGACGGCATCGAGAGATGTCTAAAGAGACTCTGGATGAGCGTTATCATTATTGCAGGGGATCATCGTGACTTCGCACCAATTTGTTACCAACTATTCAAAAGTGTTGGCCACGAACTGGATGCACACAAAGAGCGTTGATCAAACGGAAAGGTAAACCAGTATACTTGAACGCTGAACAAGCTGAGCACTTGACCGAGTTTCAGGTTCTAATAGGTTCCCAAAAAATTCGCAAATGTTCTCTATCGCTCCGATTTTTCCATAATCTGTTTTCGACGACTCGTGAAGGCCATTTCGGTGTATCTAAAAAAAAGTCAAGACCCGTAGAAGACCAATTACCTATGTTCACAATTTCAAACAGGGGCCATTGAACAATTAATTAGTAGGTCTGTATTGAATCTTGTGTAATGCTCGCAAAATAGTTTTTTTATCATAAATCACTCGTTCTATTGGCGAGGATAGCAAGACGCACATACAAAGAAATAAGGTAGAATCTGTTATCACGGAACCGATGTTTCTATTAACGACCAGATGAACTGTCTTCCAGCGCAAGTCCGTAAAGAAAACTGTACAAAATTTCGGTTGAGTTACGTTCATGGCCTAAAACAAACCTCCATTAAAACATTATTTTGAATATAGTTTGTAGTTGTGTGTTCTAAAAATGCCAGTGAACTTGCGTTCAACGGCGAGTGAATTATTCCTTAAAGCCCGACCTACAAAACGTTTTTCAGCAAAGTAGGAAATGACCTTGTAGGTCGGCTTTTAACAAACTTTTAGGTAATGTGCTTTTAATCTAGGCGAGCTGAGATTTCTTTTATCATTATTGATTACATTTGAACAAAGAAATGTAATTTAATAATATGTTTTATTACCATCAACGTTACATTGATTTAGGAGACCAAGGCAAAAGGCTGTCTCAAAACAGCATTTTCATTTCATACGTAGATCGCCCAAAACTCAAATGAAAGCAGTGTGTGGCGGTATGATCTCTCTTTGAAAATACGTACCTTATCCGTGCACATTTTTTCACCGGGAGCACAGAGAGAGGTTATTGCTGTGATCCAAGCGAAAGTGGCTATATGATCTGTTTGACCGAGGAATAAATAAAGCAGGGCAGGTAGGTGACACCGGGCCTGTTCATACGCTCCAAATGCGATCCCGGAAGAGGTGGAAAGGCGCATCTGTTTGATCGGCCCCCAGTCTTTTAAAAGTACGATAAGGAGAAATTTCGTAAATGTTCTGACGGGTTTATCTTTTCTAGATTGAAGGAGAAATATAAGCTAGTTTAAACGGGCTGTCGTGTTCGAAACGTTTGACCCGCTGATGCAGCAACTTCCTGAGCATTTCAGGACCTAATTAGAGATGTCGCTACAATTTCCTTCGTTTTTGTGTGACTATTATATTTAGCTTTGAAGATTGGTGTGTTGTTTCATCTACTTACATACAACAGTGGTTAGAGAAATCCCAAGTTCGCATAGGTGTAAGGATCGAACTACGTCGAACCAAAAGCTTCCCATTATTCATGTCACAACCCCTCCCCCTCTCCGCAGACAATTTTTTCTTCTGATATGAGAAAATAAAAACGGACCTTCATGAATTATGAGCAGTGAACGGAATTCCGCAGTACAGATTCTACCGCGGCCATTGGCCGGACCTCCGCAGCATAAATCCGCGCGTTAAAAACCGCACTAAACGCTCGCATTAGCGGTGCCTTTCTGCGGCCAGTCAGGCATTACGCCGTTATCTTTCATTCGTTCGCGTATATGTATTTCCCAGAGGCCTGGATGCGGAGAAACGGCACACCAATTTATCACGTCCAGAACTCGCATTAACGTCACGTCTTCGCTGCCTGCTTTTTGACGGCGCTAAATGAGACAAGCTTCGATTCAGGTCCTCGTTTCTTTGAATCCTGTCGCTACACAAACAGCGATTTATCTTCTCGTCACGAGCAAAAAATAAATATAGAAAATATTTACTTTTCTTCTTTTTTTTAATATGACAGCGTTCTCTTGCTTAGAGAGTCAATGCCCTAACCTACTAGCGTAGATCTACGATAGCATAACGTCTAATACCCTAGTTACACTGGCGCTCTTAATTGGCATTAAGCCAATGACAGATGACTTAATCGCGATCGGCCCGAGTTACAAGGTTGCGCCAACTGTCATTAAGCTGCTAACGGCCATTGAGTTCAACTGAGCTGGCCTACCATTGAGGAAGAGATCAGACCGTGGCGCCCCAAGCGGCTAACTTTAGAACTACACGGATGGGGACAACAAATAACAATGACTCAGCGCTTGGCTAGCTGAACGCCACGTTAGCATTCAGCTGGAGTTGGTGTTCTCCGGTCGCCCGAGGGGGAGGAGGGGCTCTTTTGTTACCACTCCGGCCTTCATGAACAATGCAGCATGCACGGCGCATATCCCCAGCGCAAAAGCCCAAGTGGGTCAAGCTCGCATTCTTAGACGACTGCTTTCGGGAGGGATCCGGCACTAACAATAAACGTCACATCGTTTATTGTAAATATTCTGGCGCAGCTCTTAGGCGCCCGCTTCCGCATTTCGCGGCGTCGCCGTCGCCGTCACCGTCGCCGTCGGCGTAACCGTCCCGCTAACTTCAGCGGGAAATTGAATTGGTGTTGAGGTCACGTGAGGTCAATTTTCCCGCTAAATCTCGCGGAGAAACTGAATTTGTTCAGGGGTGACGTGACACGAAGTCATGTGACGTCATTTTTCCCACTAAATTTAGTGGGGAAACTTAACCCGCCAAATTTAGCGGGGAAAGTTTCCTGCTAAATTCAGCGGGAAAGTTTCCGCGCTAAATTTAGAAGAGAATTTAGCGGGGAAATCTAACATGAGAGGAGGAAGAAAAAAGGAGGAGGGGCCTCCCCTCCCCTCCGTACTCTCCCCTCCTCCTCCTCAACAGCTGCGCTCTAATTTGGCATTACAGAGATTTGTAAACGTCTTTGACTTTGTTTACGTTACACTGGGCCCCGCGCTGGACATGTCAACAAGGCCTGTTGGCATGTCCACAAGCCTTGTGTTGGGTAAACACCGGGGCCCGCGTAGCCCGGGGGGGAGGGGCTTATGAAGTTTCAGCCGCCCCCCCCTTCCCGAAATCCAGCCGGCCCTATAATATACACATGCATTTTGACCCGCCCTCCCCCTCTCTGTACCCCGAGTCATGGACATCCCAGCTACCTCAACCACACCCCCCCCCCCCGGAAAAAAATCCTGGCTACGTCACTGGTAAACACGAGGTTGGGGACGACAAATAGAGGGGCTTTAACAACAAATAGAGTGCCTTCATACATACGCGCGCTTTTGCTTGAGTGGTGACATCTCAGCCATTTTCACGCCCAATCGGTTTTTTTATGCATTTTGAAGTGCGCGCAATACGGTGTCACTCAGCTCGAGCGCGCAGCTTTGGCTAATGCATAGACGCCATTTTATCGCCCAAGTCACGCACCGAGTGCGCGAGAGCGTCACGCGCTGGCACATTCAGTGCAACAATGGATGTCTTCACCCTGAGACAGACAGACATGTAGGCACTCTAACAACAAACGCGTCAGAGCGTCCCCTATAGTTCGATCTCCTTGCCAATACTCTATTTCACCTTATGATGTACCGCAGGAAAGGCTACAAGCGCGAGCTCCTTGCTCTGGGGCAGATCTCGGAGGCACAAGCTCTCGTGCATTAAAGGGGCCCTGCAAGGACTTTTTCACTTGCTTTTAATTTGAACCGAACCTGGGCGCACTGAACGTAGTAACTTAATGAAACTTTTCTTTTCTTGAATTTCGCTTTATCTTAGAAGTTATAGGCAAATTAAAATTACGAAAACAAAAAGAAATAATCTCCTTCGTGACGTCCTTGCTTTAGTGGCCGTGAACTAGAGGAGGGGTAGTGAGCTTAGCGAGGGGTCACGGCTGCCGCACTCCGTGTCGAAGGCTCGAGAGGGCGCCACTAAAGCATGTGCTGGATAGGCTAGATGAAGCGGGCAGCCAGGGCGGCTCGCATTGCATTTGCTTCGCGATTAAACACTAAATCGGCATGACACTTCATTGGCCACAAACGACAGCAAACACAGGGTAAAGATCAGTTTAGAACGGGAGCCACATCGCGCTGCCATACCGCAAAACGGCCAAACCGCAAGACAAAGCTTCTCGCCGAAGGCCACCGGAACGCTCGGAACCGGTCGGATCCTCCAGTCCGTACGACCACAGCGCCGCCGCGTACGTCCGGGACCTTTCTACGCTCGCCGCTCGTCGGTGCCTGATCCCACTACACCTCTCTAGTATGCGCCACCTTTTCCACCGCTTGGTGGCGGGTATGTCGAAGGGTCATTTCTTGTTTCCGTACATTATAAACTGCCTTGGTTTCTTTTCTGATCTAAAATAGTGAACAAAACCTACTTTTATAAATAATTGAAACGGTTCGCGCCACTCCTATTTTGTATTTCGACTAAAAGAAGCTTTTAGCGGCTCTGACCAGTAGTAAGCCCAGGACCAAAGACGTCACATTTTGCGCGCTTTCGGTACCGCGGGTCGCCCCCGTAGGTGGAGGAGGTTTCCACGTCGTCCGGTTAAAATATGACGCACTAATATTTAGTTACTGTCTCCGTGCCCGCTGGCTTGCCCGAACTCCAAGAGACGTGGAAACCGCAAAAAAGGTAGACGCTTAACTGGAGGGCCCCTTTAAGGGCAGCTACCAACGTTATGAGCTCGCGCTTCTAGCCTTGGCTGAGTTACAACACAAGGTGAAACGGAATATATCTGATGAGGGTTCGTCCCAATAAAGCTAAAGATGGCGGCATCCGCCGTATCGCCGCCCATGGCCAGCGCCAGCGAAGACATGAGCGGTGAAAGTGGGCGCGGCGCTGCACTTGCCACATCGCCTCTAGGTGCGCCAGAGGCGCACCGCGCGGCTTCATCTGTATCAATCAGATACGAGTGACACCACGCCGCGCGAAACTGGCGTAGGTATGCCAGCACCGGTCGCTGTGATACTGCCGCGCGGCGCCCGTTTTATCACTCACGTGTCCCCTGCTTTACTTATGCGGTAGGTTGGGGGAGGTATGAAAATATCGTAGCAGCAAATTTTGTTAAAAGCTGTATGATTCGGGGCCAGAGCTACCGCAAGGGCGATCACGGCACGTCGTGAAAGCCAAACGTAGTGTGCCTGGTACGGGTCTTCGACGGGTGTGTTTAGCGCGTCCAAAAAAGCGATCCCTCGATTTCCGCCTGATGACGTCATACAAGTGTCTTGCTGTCACCAGTCGCGATCCTGGCGGTGTCCCAACAGCTGTGGTGGATGCAGCAGGCGCCTGTTCGGCTGCATGTCGCTCTCCAGTGTCACAGTCCACGGAAGCTTCGGCAGCTGCTGAAGTAGGGACGCCATGGCGACAGCGACACTGGCGTTCGCTCGTGCTTTTCGTCAGCATTTCTAGGGCCAACCGCCAGGCTCGCGACATGCAACAGCGTGACACTCCGTCTCTTGTGACGTCATTTGTTGCCACTTCGGGATCACTTTTGACGTATGGGCAGCATAGGACGCTAAACACACCAGTCGGAGACGCGCTCCAGGCACCATACCATAGCCAACGTTACTAGATTACCTCAGTTGTGGAACTCCCTGGGAAGGGGTACCCCCCTTACTCACTTCAGTCCGCCTCCCGTCGTTTGAAGCGCCATCTAGATTTCTTTTCATAACTGTGTGTTCCATAGAGCAGAGCTGGAACGGCATCTAGACGCTGTGCTTCGAAACATACGTATTCCATAGAATACATTGCAGTTACCATAGCATCCGTCCGGCGCGTCGAACGACGGGAGGAGAGTCGTGGTGGGTGAGGGGGTACTGCTCGTCCAAGCAGCGTCTATGAGCAGTTTTATAACTGAGCTAATCTAATAACGTTGACCATAGCCAAAGCTCGGCAAGGGCGGCCATTTGAATTTCGGTCCGATAAGGCTTTCGTTGTGTCCCTCTTGCCAAGATGCAGGATGGTGGCTCGTGTGAAAAGTTCTTGATTTTCGTTTCTTTACTCTAAAAACAAAACAAAAAAATGAAAGCCGTTTACAACTCCCTGTAACGCCGAATTAGAGCGCAGCTCTTGAGGAGGAGAGGGAAGGTACGGAGAGGAGGCTATGCCCCTCCTCCTCTCCTGCTCGCCTACCCATTTAGGGGTAAATTTTCCGCTAAATTTAGCGAGGAAATGTTTTCCACTAGATTTACGGGGAACTTTTTCCGCTAGATTTAGCGGGGAAATTTTTCCGCTAGATTTAGCGGGGAAACTATTTCCGCTAGATTTAGCGGAGAAATTTTTCCCGCTAAATTTAGCGGGAAATTTTTCCGCTAGATTTAGCGGGAAATTTTTCCGCTAAATTTAGGGGAAATTTTTTCCGCTAGATTTAGCGGGGAAATTTCCGCGTTAGGAGTTTAGCAAGGAAGTTTTTCCGCTAGATTTAGCGGGGAAACTTTTCCGCTAGATTTAGCGGGGAAACTTTTTCCGCTAAATTTGGCGGGAAATCTTCCGCTGATTTGCGCGAGAAGCTTTTCCGCTAGATTTATCGGGGAACATTTTCCGCTAAATTTAGCGGGAAATTTACCCTTAATGCACCGCGCGGTTACGCCGACGGCGACGGCGACGCCGACGCCGCTCAAGCCGGAAACAAGCGCCTAAGAGCTGCGCTCTAAAATAATAAAAAAGTTTATTTTATTTTGTTTTAAGCGTTTATAATGAATTAATAGTGTGCATATAATTTATTTGTATCGCTATTTAAAAAAGATAATGTGACATCCGTTTCAGTTTCTGTTTCGGTTTCAACTTCGTCCCTTGACGCGCATCTCAACTTGGGCTGTTAAGAGTATGTACTGTGTAACACCGGACAAACTTAATCGAGCTCAATAACAGTTGTGAGATGTTATCGATCTTTGGCTTAATGACAGTTAAGAGCGCTCGTGTAACTAGGGTATTAATCCCCCAAAAGTGCGGCGCAGTAAGTGTAGAGAACGACACCTGGAACACCAACGAATGATTCGACTCTCCGAAGTTTCTTTTATTGGGGTACGTTGATTCATTTTATACTTTTGTCGTTTATTTCACATTTAAAGCACCACGTGGAGATCGTCAATCTTAGTCTCGCGTTCTAATTGCAATTCCTCCATTGCATTCACATGTAAATATTGCCGGTAGGGCTTAAAGCGAGCAAATAATTTTCCGCGCCCACATTTTTTGATCGACGCGCGTATGACACGACTTGGTGGCGCCACCCTTTGTTAAGTTCTGCAAACACGTCCGCTCGGAAAGTGGCTTGTTGCCGGAACATAAAGCTGTTTTCTCTCAGCTTAGTGCCGACATAGAAGAGGCTTTACTGGTTGCGATCTCGGGGAATGAATGGAGCGGAGAGGAAAGGGGGGGGGGAGAGGGAGAGAGAGAGAGGTGCTTGGGGCTTCGAACGGCTTTGGGGTTCCGGGCGCCGGATGGCCTAGCTACGCCACTGGTTTCACTTTCTAGAATATGAAAGCGCCTCATTGAGACAAGCACCTATATCCGTAACTGTGATGTCGTATTGTCTGAATAAATAAGTTTTATTTCCGCTACCGTATTGCGAGGTAGGGAGTTACGTGTGTGTCAGCGATACTCTCGGGGAGTCGAGGGGTGCAGAGGGTTTCGGGCGGGGTTTCCGGGGCTACGAAAGATTTTTAAAAAGTGTCTAGTGTTACGTTCGCCTACTCGAGTGATGTCACATCATTGGCATATCAATGAGGTTCACGGACCAATACGGAGGACCGGTGCACGGTTATGAATACCCGTGTAGCTCGATCTCAGTGCACCACTGGCGTAACGCTAGCACAGTGAAGATTAAAATCGTGCTCATGGCATGCAAATATACCGTAACCAATGTACCTCATTGCACTATATACATACTAATTATATATTTTTTACCGTGGTAGCAGGTAGTGGACGTTATCGTGTGCTCTGTCAATATACTCCCACGCTATCCCACTTAGACATCCGTAGTCGACGTTACTAGATACTGAAAGTTGGCGGCGAGCTGCAAGAGGCATCATAACTTACGGGAACTGAGGCAGCCATCGGTCACCAGCGGCCTGAAGCGCCGTGCGGAGACGTACCACAACGCTTTTCAGCTATTCGATGTCTGTGTTACGAGACGCGGTTAATGCAGGGGGGAGGGGAGGGGAGGGGGTCAGGGAAAGACCGGTGGATCTCGCAACACCAAAGGAGGTAAATCCACCCAGCGGAAAAGGCGTGAAGGAGAGGAGCGGGCAGCTACCGCCTATCCAAATGTGCAGCGAAAACTCGCGCGGCCTGGCGGCCGAAATGTGAAACAGAGGAAGAGGGATGAGGCGGTAGCTCCCCACTCTTCCCCTACCCAGGCAGCACTCCAGAGAAAGGTCTAACTTTTCACGAGCTTGGCAATCCTAGGGGCCTAACATGTGACTAATACGCTTTTGCTCCAAGGCGTTATGTAATGCCAGAGTACTTTTCTTTGACGTTTATATGCCTTTTCTCAAGCTTGCTAGTGTTTGTCATCCATATCCAATATATTTATTGTCTAAATTTAAAGCTCTGAGATCATTATCAGTTAGCTAACGTTTTACTTGCTTAAAGGAGCACTGAAGTCGATTCTTAGATCGTCCTTTTGTGCTGACAACTCAATCTAGACGCTCTAAGCATACCAACAAACCCGAAATTACAATCGTGCGTAGCTTATTTCCTCGCTAAAAGCGTGTTCTAAGATCGCGACACGCCCTTTTTGGAAAGAATTTTCTTCCGAGTGAAGTGGTCGACGAAGGGCGCTTGTCGGCGAGTTCTTCGCCCGCGGTGAAAAAGACGAGTCTTATCCGAATGTGTACCTAGCAGACTCTCTTGAAAACGAGTTATAATAAAATCATTCGGAATCAGCGCGTATATGTAGGGCTTTCATTGGTCCACACAGTGTAGATCCGCAAAAAAAAGAAGAGCTCCACATGCTTTTTTCTTGCCCTGAGATGAATAGGCGGTTTTGTAATATAGGACTTGGTATATGCGGGAACTAACACCTTTTAAACAATATAAGGTCAAAAACGACCTTTTTCAAGAAATGACTTCAGTGCCCCTTTAAGTTCGCCAATGATTTCTTAAATATAAGAAACTGGATATATGTAACGTCAGTATTCTTCTAATATCATATGCCACCCTTGCAAACACGGCGTGACATTAGGAGGGTGGCCAATGCTTAGCAAATAAGCTTTATTCAAATTACTAAAGCGCTGAACGAAAACAAAGCGTTCAAAAGGTTCAAAAATTTGTTACGTAAAAATATAATCAAGTACAGGACAAAATGACAACTGTCGCTATCTGCCCTCCCAACTCGTTCTTTTCTCCTTTTTGCATTTTGCATTTTTTTAAAGCTTTGCCATTCCTTCTTTTTTTTTTTCTTGCTTATATGATAGGTTTTTTTAGGCGATTGTAGCATAACGTTTAGCAGACCTGCAGAATGACAGACGGTGCAGCTGCTTCTAGTTATGTTTCGCTTTCACTTTCCCATGGACCTCAACGGCCGTTACGAGCCGCTCCAGCCAATCCATATCTCGAAGCGCGTCACGTGACCTTCCAGTTGGGCGGAGCCACGCACGTAGGGTGAAACCACCGTGGCTGGCGTGGAACGATAGGTTGGCTGTCATGGCTCGCAGCGTCCGTTGCGGTACATCGCCAGACGAGACGGAGTATCCTCTATTCTTGAGCAGTAACCTGATTTGCCAGGGTTGTTGGCGAGCGCGGATGTCACGATTCCGCATTGTCTCCTTCCAATACGTACACCATATGGTCCCTGGTACAGGATAAGAACTGCAGGGCGTCTCTTTCGGACGGACGCCCTCCCGCAGGCGTCCCTTGCATTGCGCCGGGTTTTAGCTGCGCGTGGACGCTCTAAGCTAACGAGACGCTCCAGTGTAATGGCAGGTAGGAAGCTGGCGCTGGAGCGGGGTGCAACTGAAAGACATATCCCTGCCGTTTGCATTCGTCACTGACTATACGGCGAGTAATTGTGTCTGCACCTTGCGCACCTCTTGCGTTTCTTTGCCCTTCAAAGGCGCCCACTTACTCTTGTTTTCCCCCGACCTCAGAGCCTGACTGCCATGTCGCCTCGCGTTCACAATGCGTCCTCTATTGTGTCCGTTGTATTGGCGTATCCCTGCTTGCGTCCCGATGCGCCTAAAACTTATTTTTAACAGAGAAGCTGTTTATGGCTAGGGTCCCGTGGATTTTTCCTGTGCGGCAACAAAAATGACGTCACGGCTTCGTGACGTCATGTTACGTCACGACTTCGTGTCACGTAACGTCAATTTCCCCGCTAAATTTAGCGGCGAAATTGACGTCACGTGATCTCAACACCAATTCAGTTTCCCCGCTAAATTTAGCGGGAAAAATGACGTTACGACTTCGTGTCACACGTCCCCCATGAACAAATTCAGCGGCAGGAGGAGAGGAAGGAGGAGGGAAAGCGCACAGTCCTCTCTGTCGTCGTTCCAAGCGCTTGCGTGTCTAGTTTCCTTTCCTTCCGGCGGGGTGGCGGTCCCGTCACGCGTGTCTAGTTTCCTCCGGCTCCTCGGGGCGGCGGTAGTCCTCGACATGTGTGTGCGTACCGTTCGTCACGATGATCACCGATCAAGACAATAAATGTGTTCGTACCTATGTTCAAAATTCTTTGTCACGTCTGTGTCGTGTGCTAAACAGCTTCGCTCGTCATCCACCTTCACAAAGTGGAATGAATGGCTCATCATTTTTTTACACCTTCTCGCCGTACTCTCACGTTAACGATTAAATGTGCGGAGCCGTGTGACATCGCTTTCTCGTATTCCGTGCAGGAATCGAAACTCGAGCCTTTCGAGAAGATGTGGACGGTGATGTCGAGCTCTGCGGGTGAAGTGCTGACAGCGTCGAACGCCGAAGGCGTGGAGCGCGTGCTGCGCGGCAACTACGCCTTCTTCATGGAATCGTCCACCATCGAGTACCTGGTGGACCGCGACTGTCGGCTGGCCCAGATCGGGGGCCGCTGGACTCCAAGGGCTACGGCTTTGCCCTGCCCAGAGGTAGGCCCACTGATTTCATTACCGTTTCTGAGTCCGATTTCCGTGAAAGTATAGACATACAGAGTGTTTTTTTTAAAACTCAGCATATTTGTTTGTTTGTTTGTTGTTATTATTGTTTTTTAATTGAAAGCTACGTTAATGCTGTTTGTGCAGCCGAGTTATACGGCCAGGAAGGGGGGGGGGGGAGTGGGCATAATATACGGGGCTAATCGTCACGATAACTCGAATTACTAATTTAGCTGTTGATTACTTTTTTTTTAATTTGGGAAAAAAAGACACGGGGTTCCAATTAGAAACATGCTGAGCATCATCGAGAGCCATTAAGTCATTATTCTTGAGAAAGACTTCGAGCGTATGCGAAACGCAGTAGTGCGCTAAAGTTACACTCGTGCAACAGGAACAAGGCTGGGGTCAGGAAACGCGGTAAGGGACGGAAAACTCACGCGGGCGCGTCATCGCACCGGTAGCCTTGCTCCTGCAGCACGGATGGTAGCTTTATCGCTCCAACACGCTTCTCGCGTGTTCCGAGTCTCTCTATTATTGACTGATTTAGAGGTTTTTGATGACAATCAGCAAAGTTCTAATTAGAACCATATGCTTATATTCAGCGATTTAAACGTTAATTAAAATAGTTTCTGTTAATTACACTGATCGTTACAATTAGCCCCCTATACTATGTCGCCCTGGCTGTGTAAGTCACCGGCACAAACCGCATTAGTGTAGCTTTTACGGCTTTTTTAAACAAATCTAATAACCCAAAAGAGAAACAGCCTGTAGATATTATTGGTAGTCAAAGTGAGGGCTGGATGATATGCTATTGGAAACAGTTGTATGAGCATGCTTCTTGTGCTTTGTTTAGTAGCCTGAATATTGATTTTTTGTTGTTTTTATGCATGTCGGCATGTAGACTACGTAGTACCTCGATTGCAGTAAGTTTTATATTGAGCTCTGAAAAGGTATTATTTTTTTATCCATTTAGTTTAATTTTGTTTCGCTACTGTCTGCCATAGAGAGCAGGGTCTCGCCAAGCTGCGATTTTTTTTCATGGTTTCTCCAACCAGCCTTTTCTTTCCTTTCCTAGGGAAGCGTAAAATTCCCCATTCTGCTTTTTTATTATTTATTTTGAGAATTACGATGTGTCCATTTGCTTTAAAAAAACAAAGATTTTTTTTTTAATATTATATAATTACGTTGCTCAAGACAGATGTATGCAACATCTTTTAAAAGCTGAGGCCCCGAGAATAAAGTTATCAAAGTTTTATTGAGCAGTGTCGCCAGTTAGCCGAGGATTACACTGCTGCACTTCGTGATCAATGGTGAACGGTAGAAGAATACCTACTCCTTTTTTTTATCAAAATAGAGCATGTAATTATTTGCTAGATAAAATACATTGCGAGGATGCCTAGAATACTCGTAGTAAAGGGTCCATTAAAAATAAAAATTTTGAACTGAGGATTTATACCTATCAGTTAGCCTAAGCCGGAGGGTTTCTCTTTGTGAAACTCACATCCGTTATCAAAATACTTCCTTAGTTAGCTGGAGCTTAAGGTTCAGGAGTCTCGGATTACCCATGCTTAAATTACGCGACTCTCCAGATAAAGGCCGTTGATACCCTTCTGTATACCGTGGCCGTGTTCCAACATTTACTCGATCTTACTCCAGGGTGAGGGTTTTGTACCTTGGCGTTCCAAAACCTACCCGCGTCCAGCGTTCTTCAATCTGTGTTGTCACGTGACACGAGCCGCCGGAGTAACTCGGATCCATTTGGGTAAGATTTGGAACACAGCCCGTGTAGACAGAGAGACAGGGGCGGGTGTACGAATGATTGGATGATCCTTGAAGATATCCATATTGTCAGCAATTACAACTGAAACTTGGATATCATGTGCACAATTAAATAAAACCTGACGTGTGCACATTTTTAGGCGCATTTCTTTGTGTAGTCTTCGACCTAAGACCTCCATATGTACTTTGGTAAAGGACAAATGATGGAACTCAACAACTGCACTCAATATCCGATTGCTTAAACAAAGGTCAAGCCACTCTAAAAATGTTGAAAGACTCTGGTTCAACGCATAAATCTGACAAAAAAAGCGTAAACCGGTATGTTTTGTCATTTCCCACAAAGTGTATTTCGTCTCCTTGAGGCGAACAAAATATACCGCTTCGCTTATTGTATTGACCCTCAATATTTTCATGCTTTTCATTTTGTTTGCCATCATGGTACGGATTGTGATGATTTATTTTTGTCACGAATTGTTGTTGTGTGGTTGTTTTTCTTCTATTTCTCGCGGATATTTTAGCTGTTTCTTTTTTGTTGTTGCCTGCTGAACAATGTAAACCGGTAACAGCTAATGTCATGTCAGACTGAAGACATCTGCCTTTTGTCTTAATACCCGAGACCTTGTGCCTCAATAAACCGAACCAAATCAAACCGGAACATTAATAAAACCGCGTGTCGTTTCAACATTCGTGAGGACTAAAAGGATAATCATCGATGGCAACGCCAGTAAAGTTTCTGAGTAGTTAAGGATTTCCGAAAAAAAATCTACTGCTGAAACTTTGCTTTCAAGTCCGTGCTTTAGCTTTGAATGTGGGATGATAAGCGCCGACGGAATACACTTGGTCGCACTATATGGCACCAACAGGTAAATGCTGGTAACTGAAGCCCACCGGTTCGCCATTTCCTGCAGGATCACCGTACACACCGCACCTCTCCTCAGCCATCCTGCAGCTTCAAGACAGCGGCGTCCTGCAGAAGCTCAAGAAGCGCTGGTGGACGGGGCACTGCTCAAGTCAGGAGTCCAGCAAGGTGGACTCGAGCGAAGAGGTGAACGCACTGAACGTCTCCAACGTCGGGGGCATCTTCTTGGTGCTCCTCGGCGGCCTCGGCGTGTCCAGCGTCATCGCCATCCTGGAGTTTGTCTGGAAGACGCGTCCCTCCAATGCCAAACACTCGTCTCCGGGCAGCTGTGCCCTCAAGGAAGTGAGTAGACGCGAACCTGGTTCATTTGTCGAAAAAACACTTATGTGTGTGCTTAAAACGGAGCTCTAGTGTCAATTTGAACGTTTTCAAGTGAACATGTTCTGAAAGAACTCGAGGAACTGAACCTATAGCCGCAAATAAATTTTCAAAAATTTCTAAAATCATTTTTAATTTTAGAAATACGATAAATCCGAAACCGATACGAACCTGCAACTCTACTGCTCTGCCATCTTGCGGTGACGTCGGATGTTGTATAACATGAACACATGGCCAGCTTGAGCCGGTTTCGCCCAGCGTCAGAAGCAGTCAAACGGCCGTGGCGATCGTCCGTGGGAAATAATGGTCTACGATTCATCAATCTTGTCTGAGTCAATCAGTGATCAGCAAACGTTTAAGATTTTAAACACGAAATTTCAGACGATTCACCGTTCGCATTTAATCCACCGGCATCGCCTCCGAGGGGACCACCCGTGGCGGCTGCATTCGCGATCCGCCCACATATGAACCCATATGTTGTTTCAGAAACAGAATTGTATGTAAGGTTGTGTTTGCTAGCACGGTGCAAACTGTTTTTTTTCTCTTTTTCTTGTTTTAGCACGACGCGAGCGCTAGAAGCCAGCGTTCGCTTCGCGCTTGTCGGATCCACTTCATCTGCAGAGACTTCTCGGTCGAAGACCAAAGAGATGTCACTCCGCTGAATTTCTTCGCGGTATTATTGCACCCCACGGCACATCAGCAATTCTCCCCACCGTCCATCGCGTGCCGCAAATTGCCAAAACCAGACACAGTCCGCTCGTTAATCGCTACAACGTATAACGCCGTGGAAGGGGAAGGGTCGTCTGCTCTCGTATACAACATTCCACGTCACGAGCGCCCCTGCTCGTTGTTGCCAGTAGAGCGGCTGCCAGCTATTCGGCGGTGTACCCATAAACTTCAAAAATTCGTTTTGTCGCATGGCCAACTTTTTGGGACATTCCGTGGAGTAAAAAGGTTTCAGGAAAATATAAAAATTACAATTTATTTCCATTTTATGATACCCAGGCAATCACAGTCCTCGGGAAGATCGTGATATGTTGTCAAGTCAAGAAGAGCAGGAATTGACAATTTAGTGAACATGACCCATAGGGTTAAATGCAAAAATGTTTGCAAATCCGTGAAATAAAAACTATACGCGTCCAAAAGTTTTATTGCTGCTTTCTGATATTTTATGACTGTCATCTAAAATATTCTGGGGAATATTCCGATGTTTGTGGTTGTTCAGTTGAAATTCTTATTTTAGTACATGCGCCGAGGCGTTGAGGCCCAAGAAATTTCGAAATGAAAGAAAATTAATATTTTATTAGATATTTTTTAGACATACTCAGGGGTGGATATTTAGTGCATGGTGAAAAATTTATAAGAATCGATTACCTTCAATATTTCGCCGGAGTTCCCTTTATTAAGTGCACACTGCTTATCGATTTTATAGAGATAGAGGTACTGGAGGGTTGATAGCCTTCACGTAACTCCGTCTATCTTATAAAAACAGCCATCATGAATTCGAAAACCCTTTCGAAGGAAATTCGAAAAATCGCCGATGATATTCGTGAAATTGAAGCAATGCATCTCTGAGTGCAGTACAGGTGCGATCCGTATGGAGGTAAACGAGCGATCGTTGACCGATTTGTGCAGGTTGCGTCATGAAGCGACAGCTGTGACGGCGTGTGCGCTTTGCGAACCAAGCGTGGCGAGGTGCGAGATATTGCCCCAGGGTAATGAATAGGAGGCTCCTCGGTCGACTGCTAGAACGCGCGGCTGGTGGCCAAATAGGGGCATCTTTGGGAAGGCCTAGCCACCGAGCGATTGGACACGATCTCTGCGTTGCAGTTCGGAAAAGAGCTCGGACATTCCAGCTCGAGATCAGGTTCAATTATTGCTGCCGCGGGTCGTCTCAGGGTTGCTGAAATTCTCCATAAGGCGGCGCCACCTGTTCAACTTCATTGCCCAGTGGGTATAGGGCACGCAAGCCGCCACGGCTTCCGCTGCATGACACTGTTCGTACCGGGTGCTCGACAGTCGTGTGTTCACCTTCACATGAATCGCGACTGTACGTTCATTGCCTTCACGCGCGGCAATGAAAACATGTTGAACACATACAGCACGAATCAAAGGGAGAGGCAGTTTCAAGGGACCGCTTAGATCGATCTCTGAACGTATCGAGCTAAGATTCTCTACAGAGCTTACTGAAGAACGTGCATTACGGTTATAAATGTTTTAACTTCACAAAAATAACTAAAAAAAAGTATTGAAAAATTTTGAAATTCTTATTTACGGTGTCTGTCTGCTAACGGAACGCAACAGCCGACAGAGGGCGGCAGTACTCTCCGCGTCAAAAGGTGGGTGTTGGCGACGAAGGCACCGAATACCGCATTCTTCAGTGTAAGCTTCGACGATGACACCACTGATATGTGTTGTATGCTTTGGAGGTTTCCGTCCTCGTTGACGCGCCTAACTTAAGAGGAGCTCGGAGGTCGCCGCCAGAATTCCGCCCGAAAACATCGGCCAACCTCTTTCGTCGTCTGGCTCTCCTCGTACAAAAGAACAACCTTCACTCGCTCATTGGGAGCTAAGCGCACCATGAAGATGAATTCCAGCCCAAAACAGCACCTTACGAATGTTGCAGACAAGAGACGCGTAAACAACCAGAGGGCGAAAATAATTGTGAAAAAATAAGCGAGGTATGACATCTGTCTTGCTTTTCTGATTTTGTCTTCATTATCCTATATTTTATTGGTGGAATGAAATAATCGTGCACTGAGAATTCACCCCGAAAAAGAGCGCGTCGCTTCCGGCTCAGAAACGTCGTCTGCTATTGCCGAGGTCGAAGGAGGCGCCCGTTGTGGCGACCTGTGGAGAGCTTATATTAAAGAGAGTTTCCAAGTGCTGGGTCAGGGTCACGTGATTTATGGGCCGCGTTTGCAATGAGAGCTGCAAGCAGATGGGCAAAAGCGTTGGTCATCTGCAAACGTATTCTCCTTTCCGCCTGCTTTCCTCCTAGCCACGCAAAAACGCAGTACATGCACACTTGCGACCAATCCACGTTCCCGGTGGTTTGAGATGGACCATATCTTTAATTATTTATAACCGCAGTACACGTTCTTTGGCCACTTCTGTACAAAATCTCAGCTCGATACGGTTGCGTCTCACCCAGAAAACAAAACAAAAAAAGACTAGTCATTGAGCTGATGATGCATGCGCGGCTTGCGATATTCTGCAGAAGAAGGCGAGTGCGCATGCTCAGAATGCGTTCCACAGCCCAGTAGACAAAGATGGCAGCGCGCAGAAGGTGATTATACACCAACACGCAGCTATGACGTCATGCTGCTGCTGTCGGCAAGGCGCGTGCGCAGACGTTTCACCTCACGCGAATCTGGTTTCTGCGCATGCGCTGTGCCCACACCTGCTGTGGGCAAATGCGGGCTTGTTTGGAAACAGCGCGCTGGCCTAGGGGTCTATGCGTACCCCAAGCTTTTTATGCGACTTTCAGCTCGTGCGGATAGACCAGGGGTGGCCAAACCGCGGCTCGCGAGCCGCATGCGGCTCTTTGCTGGTCCAAGTGCGGCTCGCGAATCCCTCGTAAAGGGACCCCCTCCCCCTCCACCCCCACCTTTCCGCGTTTCTCCAGGAAAAAAAAGAAAGGATTTCAGAATAAAGCACTGCTCGCGGTTTAGCAGCCTTGTACCCCCATACAGTACAGTCGCACAGCCTTGTGTGCACTCATACGTACAGTCAGATACTGAACAAAATTTAAGTTTGCCTCCCCCCCCCCCCCCGCGGCTCTTAGAAGTTTCGTAATTTTGTTTGCGGCTCTTAGGCCGGGTCAGCCTGGCCACCGCTGGGATAGACCCTCAAGTTAAAATTATCGTGAGGTGTCATTTGCTTCACTCGGACTGCAAACCTTCGCCGCTGATAATGTGTGCACTTGTCGTTTATCAGCACGATTGCAAGGGCATAGACACGACTCTACCGATGAATCCGCGGAGATACGATCTTCGTCATACCATTTGCGTTAGAAGTAGCATTCGTGGCATGTTTACATACCCCAGGAGTCGGCAACCCACGGCCCACGGGCCGCACTGCTTCGCGGGGCAGTTTTGTGCGACCCCGGCACGACACCAGAACAAAAGGACCCCTGCCCCCTCACCCTTGCCGCTTCGTCACACAGACTCGACCACGCGGCACTTTGGACCTCAAATGGGGTTATACAGGAACAAAAGCACTTCCCATTGGCATTGTCCGGCATCCCCCTATTTGGGCAGAAAATGTCTTACCTTTCTTTTTGCCTTTCCTTCGCAAGCCCCACCCCCACACCACAGAACTCGCGACTTGCCGTCCTGCCCCTTCTGTGTCGCCTTCGGTGACAACTCGGCACGCCGATGCAAGAGGTTGCCGACCCCTGACATACCGCTTGTTTTCTTGTCTTTAGCAAAAAGTTGGGCGCCAACCTGCACTGGAGTTTTTGCCGCTTTTTTTTTTCAGCTTTATTTCTACTGTCGCAGGACCGGCTGCATTCAAGTCCCGAGCAAACCTCAAGAGTGTTGAGACAAGAATAGCCATAGATAGGATTGAACTATTTTTTTATGTAGTTTGTTGTTACTATAGGATAAACACTTCCAAATATGTTACGATTCCCGAAGCTATATAAAACAAAACAATATAATGTCTGTTCAAGCCTATTGGTGAATCACAAATTGTTTCAAATATTATTTTTACTTGGCTCTATAGATCAGTGGAACACGCTTTCTGCTAGTGTTGTCAATTGTAGCGATGTCGCATCATTTACGAAACAATTTGAATTGCATAGTCATGACTCTATTGAATAACTAGAGTTTTTTTTTGTTATCTTATTTTGTTCATCACATTGATGATGTTTTTTGGTTATACGTACCACTCCTGCCTTGGCCTCATGGCTGGCGAAATTTATAAATAAATAAGTAAATAAATTACCGTAACCCTCTGTTCAATGAACGGAAAACAAGAAAAAAAAATCCCAAATTTCATGTTTTTTCTTTTGGAAAGTTTTATAGCTTCGCGACGTCGATGGGTCGGACACTTGCGAGGTTACGCATCCGAACGTTTCTTATTCTTTCTTTAGTAACCTGGAGCATAGACAGTAATGAAGAACGTGGTGCATCGACACCTGCAGTGAACTAAAAAATAAAGTACGTTTGAACAGTATGTAGGCGTCCCTCCAGGCACGCTTGGTACGAATTTGTGGCTACAATAGAGCTTTCTTTTTCGTTTTATAAAATAATTAGGTATAAAAATTAAGAAAGCTTGTAGGTGATTGAAACTGCCAGGAACAGATAGGACCATTGCAAGAAAGTGCCGTTTGAAGTAAAAGGAGACATGCAGCACCGTTGCATCTGATCTGAAATGTTAATATACCTGAAGTATTGCCTGCGGAATTTTGAGAACCGATTTGCGAAAGACAAGTTTTTTACTCAGATTATAGAAAATATCTTAACCAACCATTTTTACTGATAAAGCAACGAACCTAAGGTGTCTCTCAACTGACAGATTTCCTCGCGCGCTGTGGCAGATCATTTTCGAATATCACACTGAACCATAAGAGGCGCGCACCCTTGGTGCCACGAGGTAAACAATCGTACCTGGCTATGCACACCATAGATGAAGAGGCGGAGTCCTAATCTTTTCAAGACTTGGCTCGATTTCAGAGAAAGCTTTACCAATTTTCCGGCTTTTGAAATGAAGAATCAATGGCTTCACCTGCGCTAGCGTCGTCATGAGCGCGTTTGAATCTGCCAACGCGCACAGCGGACACCGCTGCCGGTTGCTACCACATGAAGGTTCCTACTATAGTCACAGACAAGATGAGGACGGCGGGGAGAGCTTCAGTTGTCCCGCCCCCACTGTAGAGCTTCCTGCCCTCGATAGCGCTTGGCCGTCACGCCCGCAGCCAAAGCACGGCAGAAGGCATCGAGGGCGCGCTGAAGACATATGAAAGAGCCGTTCTAATCCTGTCAGTGGCTCAACTTCGACAGTGTTGGTTTAAGGACGCGGTGGCTCCTAGCTTCCACCCTGCGTTATGAACACACCATCGAACTTGTTGTCGCAACTGATGTTACGTAGCTAGGACTACAATACGTAACGTCACGACGAGGCAAATCTCGTTCGTGTCGTCACCAATGGGAACCATCAGAGGGTGCTACCGAAGCGTCTCGGAGCTTATACGGAGCGTAAGTTCGCCTGCGTCTCGAGCAGGCCTTGCGGAGACGTCGAAACGCCAAGCTCAATTGGCTCCGATTGGAAAGATAATAGGTAGACCTCAATGCTAGCTTGCTTTGAGGTCTACCCACTATATCCCTCCATCAGAGTCAATCGGAGCTTGGCCGTCACCGCCACCCTGCTCAAGAAGCATACGAACTTGCGCTTAGCATAGATAGAGCCACTGAATGTTTTCAGTGTGCCGCATTCCATTTTCTCAGGTAAGAGGACAGGAGGCGCCTCGGATGGTTAACAGTCAGCTCGGCTGGTGGTCGAAAAGGACAACATTAGATAGGACGTGCCACCCAAGGAATGGGAACGAACGCTGCGTCACAGTTCAGCCGGGAACTCGAGCGTTCTGGCTCGGAGTGGAGGTTATTGCAGCCGTGAGCCCTCTCAGAGTTGCGATATGTCCGGATAAGATGGCTCCATATGTCCAACCAAACTGAAGAATCAAACCAATCGAACGATCTGATTGGCTTCACCCACCTTGCTGTTGGGATAAAACAAATTAAAAAAAACATGCAAAAACACTTTGAATTGCCGGTGGCTTACAAACGGCTTAAAATCAATAGGCTGTTTCTTTTCGCTGTGCTTTCTATATTAACTAGCCGGTGATTGATCCTACGAGAAAGAAATCCTGTCCATTCTTCAACGGGCGATCAGGCTCTGCCAGCTTTGCCCACCTGGATGCTATTCGTTTCAGTTTCACAGAGCCGCCATTTTGAAGGCATTGACTGCAGCGCCGCAGCGCGGTCCTCAAATAAAGATTACACGTTTCGCTATTCTGACCATTAGAACATTTAGTGCCGCTATTGGTCTTACTACACACTGCTCCATGTGAAGTCCGAGACTTCAATAGCTAGGTGCGGCAGATACACATATGCACAGACTAAAAGCGCAATGTCCCCTACACATTCTTCGTTCTTGATTGGATCAGTTAGTGCTGACACGCGCATGGAAACCACAAAAACGCCGTGATGTATCGCTTTTAAGAAACTTGATTGACCTCAATGGCTCCTATAGACGGCACACATCTCTGGGAATGCTTCACGCGAAACCAAACGGCAGGAGAGAAAATGAATTCCTCGTGGCGTCATCTATCGCAAGGACCAGGAACTGGAAAATGCATTTCGATGCTATAGGAATAGTTTCAGAAAAATACGTTTAGGAAGTAAAACAGTTTCGTGGGCCCGTTCAAGGGACATTTGCTGGTGCCTTTGGGAGCGCTGCACAAAACCTGCGAAAGAATTTTAAATGATGAAAACAACTCCCGTTTCCTTCTTCTTTACTGTCTATCAGTGCTGTCTTAGAGCTACTCTGAAAGTATCCGCTTGCAACTCTATATATTTACTATATTATGTTGCAGATTAAGAAAAGCAGGAAAAACTCACCTCACAAAGCCCTCCACTCTCTCCACTTTAGCAGAGCGAACGCTGGTGAGGAGGAGGAAACCACCAATCATGACGAGCAAAATATTTTGTTGGAGGGGCTCTTTTTTTCCGTAGCATGCGACATACTATATTCAACATGAGTAGAATTAGAGTTATATGCAACTTGACCTTACTAATGGGCGGTGTCTTTTATTCCGGGCATTTTGCTTTACACCACTCCAACTTTATTGGCTACATGTGATATATATTTGCAATTCAACGAGCCCTGGTCCCCCTGCCTAAGCAATTTCCGGTTGCGATCTTAGAAACCCAATCTAGTTCCCAATCCCAAGCACTGTAACACTGCAACTGCTCTCATGCAGACGAAAGCATTTTAGATGAAAACTTTGTTATTGTCTATAAAACGATGAAGCTTGCCTCAATAAAGAAATTACATCGGATGTCCTTTCTGTGTGTCAGAAAAAGTTGACCATCAATACAAAGTTGCAGCTATTAACTCTTGTTCTGGATCTTTTTATTCGAGCAGCATTACAATGGAACATGCCTAATGAAAATGTGTTTCCCTCTGTATTTTCACCTGCACAGTTTTTTTTTTTAATAACCTCTCCCTGTAATAATGCCTCTAAAGCGAAGCAGGTCATCTCAATACAAAAATGAATAAATAAAGACCAAGAAGAAGCTAACTATGCCGGAATTCGACCGTTTCTTTCTGTTTGCGCTTGTAGTTTTTTTGTTGTTGTTGTTTAAACAGGGTAAAAAAAACGATTTTCATGAGAATAATTTAATTGTATTTATTTTTCGAATCAGATATGTTTTATTTAGATCAAGTTAATTAGATTTAAATTTCTGTAGCTAGGAAATACAGACCCTTTATAACAATATGTATTTTCAAACATGGCACATTGAATGATCAATCCGTCCGATCACTGAAATCTATGCTGAAGAAGGAGTTGCTGTAACCTGAAGTAAAGTAACCTTTTAGCAACTTTTTATTGATGTAAACCCAGCAATACCAAAACAAAAACAGCTTGATATTTTAACGAGCTAAAATAGTTCATTCGCTGCTGATTTCGCGTTTTGATTTTGCTTGCAATCAGTCAAATGAAGTTTAAGGTAGAAAGAAAGCTCAATGTTCCGATTCGCTCAGAGAAGCACCGCTTGCTTATTGGTCGTGTTCAGCCTGATATGGATCATCCTTGCTTGATAATTCTGATGTAAATACGAACAAATGCACATAGAAAGCATCAAATGATTGGCAAACAGTAAGTAAAAATATATTATCTGGATTAGTTTTGCGGGAAGGCTTTGATTTAAATCATCATAGTAATACTGGTCCGATTTAAATCCCGGTATAAATCCTCTTGGTTTACATTTTCCACCCTGTTTTCAACCAGTCGATCAAGGTCGATCAAAGAGTGTTCAAATAAAGATGAACCTTGATCAAATACGAGGGGTAATCAGTAAGGTTTGCCTCCTAGGCTCTAACTTATTTTATTCGGTGATGGAATTGAAAGATGTTACATTCAAATGAAAGTATGGAATCTCCTCTTTTCAAGGAGAACGTAACATTTCACTATAGCCCGCACCGGCGACAATGCTCTCGCTACCGGTACGGCGGTGCCCTACTCTCCGCATGCCGTCGAAGATGATTGAGAGCGGCTGTTGACGAGACCAACGCTGCGCTGGAGGAGCAGCAGTTCCAAGATATTTTCATTCCGCCGTCAGACTTTTGGTTTTTCTTTTCCCAAGATAAATGTATATCTTAATTGCTTAATGAAAAGTCAATAAGTGCGCCGGAGAGCTGGTGATAGTTAATCGTGACGTTTAAAACCCGAGACTGCGGTGAGGGAGTTGCTGGTGTCTATCGGGGGTTTCTAAGGAGCGAGAGAAAATAAACGATTTAGCTGTGTTTGAGACGTCTTCTCCTGCGCCTTTTTTCTACGACTTCAGTTTCCTATTTTTTCTTCACCTCAGCCTCGGGTTTAAAACATCAGGATCATCTAAAGAAGGTGTTGGCAACCCAGGGCCCGCGAGGCAGTTTTATATGGCCTCTGGCACGACACCAAAAAAGCCCCCCCCCCCCCTACCCCTCTGCCGCTTCCTCACACAGAGTCAAGAGTCAAGAACCACGCGGCAGTTTTGACTTCGAATGGGGATTGTCCGGCACTTATACTTGGGAAGAGAATGCCTTCACTTAATTAATGCCTCCTCTTTGTCTGCCCCTCCCCCTTTCCATCGCGACTTGTAGTCCGGCCCACTCCGTGTCGGCTTTGTGACTCCTCGGCCCGCCGCTGAAAAAGGTTGCCTGCCCCTGATTTAAAGGGTACACGGTTTGCGTATGACCAAGAGGTTACCGATGCAGCCGCCCTCAATCATCTACGGCGGCGTGCGGAGAGTAGAGCACAGGTACCTGAAGTGAATCGCCGCCGGAGAGGACTATATTGAAAAGTTACATCTTTCTAGGAAAGCGGAGATTCCCAAATTTTATTCGAATGTAACATCTGTCAATTCCATCGCTGAATAAAAAAGTTACAGCCTAGGAGGCAAAACTTAGTGATCACCCAGCTTACCAAATCCATTTATCTAGCATTTTTTTCAAGATCAGAAGGAGGTGATTAAGTTATTACCGCAGTAGGGGTATTTCAAATACATCGTCGCACCCGAAGTCATTTTGCACTACGGTGTTCTATTGGTGGTGTTGGTTTGCCTTTGAAACGAGGAGTTAATTCGTGCTAAAGGCGTTTTGAAATGTACACTTAATGTTGCAATATCGCAGACCAATTACGTAATGTGAGAAGGCGTGCATCCCAACTAAGGTTGTTCTGTATGTCCGATAACAAACCCTGGGTGGTCGAATTCACTATCTGGAGACGAAGGCACAATTCAACGAAGCTTGGACTAATTGGGATAGTTAAATTTCAGTGCCAAACCGATACTTAACCCAGCAAATTACTGATTGCAATAAGGTATACACCATCTGGATATTTTTAACGAGTGACTAAACTTTCAGTTTGAATCTGCAGAACAATAAACCGATTTGAACACGTCAACCGGGGATCCGTGAACACCGAACGTCTAGATAGATAAACACAATTCTTTCGCGAATCTTTTGATTGGAGTCAGCAAGATGCATTGCGGAAACAACCCCATATTCGTTGATACCTGGGCCTTCTTGGTCTCAACGTCATGAACTTTTATAACGCTTACCCACCTGATAAAAGTGCCGAGTCACTGGGTATTGACGCAACGCAGCGTTGCGCATGCTCGGGGCGCGATTTACAGCCCAGTAGCAGCTATGGTCGCTCAGGAAGCGATTAGTGAAATGGTATACTTGACACAGTAAACTTTGGGTTTTTCGTATCTCTATTGCAGACGATGAAATAACCTGGGTAGGAAAAACCAAGCACTTGAGAGTAATAAGATGAAAACAATATCTGGTTAGGATCTTCTGCAGCGATCGTAGAATCAGGAAACGTTTCGGAACCTGGTACATCTAACTTCAGTCCAGCTAAAGACGCAATCTGCTGGAAGTCGGTTTGAGACCAATCACGCTCGCGTCCAGAACTCGTGTTTAGTTCTGCGAACTGGTTGCACCTATCTATAGATATAGACCCACGCGTTGCTTACAAACAGCTCAGCGTTTCGCCACACCGCACTGCGCATGCGCAGAAACCAGATAGGCTTGAAGTGAGGCGTCCGAGCATGGCGCCGTGCCGATAGCAGCGCCACCGCAGTGGTGTAACGTCATGGCCGCGTGTAAACACACTCCTTGATGCCAATGTTAATCTCGCTGCGTAAGTGTCTCGGCAAGAACAGACTGCCGTTTCGGAGAGGAAGGAAATTCAGTAATTTTCTGGCTTACAGAAAGTCGAGGTATATTACCTCGGCTGTTATGTACCTGTGGGCTCATCGCAGAATTCTGCACCCCGTGAAAGATGCGTGAGCTAGAAATGTAATTTATGTTGCTTTCTTTTGTTTTACGGCGGGTATTGGCCATGTTCCCCGGCTGATATCCCGTGTGTGTTTCATGCAAGTACGACGTGACCAACTAAACTTAACGGGAAAATTTCTTCGCTAAATAAAGCGAGACATGTTTCTCGCCAACTTTTGGGGAAATCGCAGTCTCGACATTGTGACGTCATGTCCAATGACGTCGCAATTTTGCCACCACATTTAGCGAAGAAATTTCGAGCTTAAATTGAGCTAGAAAATGTTTTCGCTAAATTTAGCGGAAATGGCGAGATCACAGTGTCACGTAATGTCACGGCATCTTGTGATGCCGCAGTGTCACATGAGCACCGTTCGTTAAATGTAGCGTGACGCTACTCCGCTTAATTCAAACATGGCAGTGTAACTGCGTGCAGCGTCTCGGCTGTCGCCAGGGGTTTCCCCAAAATTGAAATCAGGGGGGCTGTCTAAATTTTTTTGGGGGTTAAAGGGGGGGGGGGGGGCATTGCGAATATAGGAGTCGTTGTGAATTAAGGGGGTGCCTTCGGAAAAACGAGGGGGGGTCTACACCCCCCCTAGGGGAGGGTCTAGGGAAATCCCTGGCAGTCGCTGCGGTGCATTTGCAGAAGGCGGCAAAGAACCGACACTATATTTTGTTTTTCTTCGCAGATCTCTCGAGAGGAATCGAAGACGTCCTTGAGCAACCAGTCCATGTCCGCGGAGAACGCCATCTCTGTCCTGCCCCCGACTGTCCTGAAGGTGGACATCGTGGACACAGCCGACGCGCAGCGTCCGGACGTCTCCTAGCAGTACGCCGGGTCACCAGATGTGCTCGCGACTGCCACGCACATCCCAGAGGCCTTCTGGTGACTCGCTGCTCTAGGACACGATGCTTTCCTGCCTCCATAGGACTCTGTTTACCAAAGAAATCGATCGTGTGCGCCACCGCAATGCCGGACATTCTGCGAAAACGCTCCTGCACACGAGTCCAGACACTTTTGTTTTTCTTCTCCGGGTTGCATTTTGCCTCGGGTTGTGTGGTTAACCTCCGCGGGTCGCTGAGCGACGGACACCCCGCAGAGCCGTAATCTCTGTTTTTGACCGAGAGTTTTAGGGATGAGCTACGCCAGAATAGACCCTTTTCGAAAGAGGGAGTCCTCCCGTAGTTGCCGCGTCGATAACCCGAAGTCGCCATATTGTGGGCGTGCATCGAGCACGAGTAATGCGTCAGCGTCAGCGTTAGCCGCGTGCTGGGGTCCAAATGTTTTCTACACGAGTGCTGAATGAGCGCTCGGCGTCAACTCGGATCCTATCGCACGCTTCGCGCACGAAGCGATGTCCACAGAGATGACGGCCGCCAGTGTTGCTCGACGTACTTTTGAAAAGGGTCTATTGAGACAGATTACCCTTGTGAATTCGTAAAGAAAGGTGGTCAGACAGTGTACAGTTTCAGACACGCTATGACATATTGTACATACGTTCAGTTCGGGAAGTGTCGCGAGACTTCGCCTCTGCGGCTTCTGTGTCTGCTCACAAACGGGAACGGGAAGGGGCTCCCGATGGTTTTGTATATAGCCATCTCCTTCATTCTTAATGTGCCATCTTTTCATCTGAAGGTGTCCCCATGCGCTCTTTGGCTGATGCCCCGTATGACGATATGACCTGATTTACACGTGTCGTCGCTTTTGCCCTCAAATTACTCCTCAGGCTGCGATATCTTTTTTTTTTGTTACATATATAGGTATGAAATATTCCTTTTCGCTTTCGAAGGAAAAAAAAAAAGACTGCTCGTATATGATAATATGATGAATACAAGGTAAGAACCCTCCCCGGATTTTTTATCGGATGGTGTTAATAAGACGTCATTAGTTATGATCATTGTGCGAATCTGTCTGAGTGAAGCTTCGTGAAACTGTTCGAGACAAGTGCAGGGGGTACATTTAAGATTAATTTTTTCTGCTCGAAATGGTTTGTTTGAGTAGCATTGTCAATATTCATGAGTAAACACAAACAGGCAAAAATATTATCTTAGTTTGTGAGTCTGCAAAGAACGATGATAGCACGGAGCATACAGTTTGAATTTGGATCTTAGTTCGCTCCTCGGTTTGATGTGAGATTTTATTTATTCATTTGCTCCGCTTATAAATTATTTTTCTACATTTTAGCGTGCTCGTTTCGAAGAACTTCTGTTCTGCAGTTTCACATCATTATTTTGAACGTGAAAACGGCTCAACTATGGTTTCATGATCATGTCTTGCTCAATTAAGTTTGTCGTATTACGTAAGAACCTCAACTTATATCGACAACTTCAATTCATATTGACGTGCTGATTTAAAGTCGATAAACCCCGGTGTGATCAAAATCCGTGCAAACCGACATACCCCGAATGGAAACTGTCTTCCTTTGGTAAGTGCGTCCCTTATTTCGTTTCCTTCGCATGCCCTCCCCCCCCCTTCCTTTCCCCCGGGCCGTATGCACCTTAAAGCTATTCGACAAACGTCTAGTAAGAACGGTATTGCATTATCCTGAATCAACGTTATGTGCTAGTGGTCTTGCCTGATTGCCCTCCTCCTTTCCTTCGCTCCCCCCCCCTTCCCCGCCCCCCCCCCCCAAAAAAAAAAGAAAGAAAATGTGTGAGTTTGCATTTAATGGTCAAAACAATTGGTTCCCCGGAAGTGCTGAAATCTATTTTGATTTGGGCAGTTTTCCACGGCGTCACAGGCGAAAAGATATGTTTGAGGTTCCTCCGTGCGTTTTCATACCGCTTGTGATGACGTAAGAGCTATAGACCTACACCCGACTCTGACGTCACGGCGCTGCGGTAAAGCTGTCGTCAGCAGGGCGCATGTGCAGACGCTGCATCCCATGCGAAACTGGTTTCTGAGTGCGCTAGTACCTCTTGCTGTGGGCAAACGCAGACCTGTTCGTAAACAGCGCGTTGGCCATTACATGTGCACGCTTACGCGATTTCTGTTCTATAACTTATCATCAGATTACGAAGTGCGATAGACGCTTGCAACGACGGTGCGATTGACAAGAACACCATTCAACTTATTCGAGACCGTGATGCCCATTACCGAAAGCTGACTATCGTTCATAACGGGTTCTCAACCGTTCAATAAAAAAAAATATTGAAAGCAATCACGCTTTCATTCGCGCACGTCGCTATGTAGCATCTGTTGCAACACGGATATTACCAAGCTCTGAAACAAAACAAAAGAACAAAAAAATATATTCTCACCACAGTTGAAGACGGATTTTGTTTTCTTTCGGTGGGGTGTATACGCCTGAATTAAGGCGTTATATAAACAGGGAAGGGAGGGGGGTCTGTGCTTTTGATATTTATCGATAAACCTCCATGTCATCAAAATCGATGCAAACCGACAAACCCCGAATCGAAGCTGTACGCGAAGCAGCATCCTCCTTCTGGAACTACGTCCCTTATTTCGTTTCCTTCGCTTATCAGAATTAAGTAGCACGATTTGCAAGCTTTCGGTCACGCGCATGTGTGCCAGGAGCTTGGTTAGCCTCGTATCAGTGTCCTGTTTTCTTCAAAATAAACCTTCTTATAACGCTTCTTTTTTTATTTGACATTGAAATTTTATATTGGAGAACACCAAGTGTCGTGGAAAGCAAACTCCAAAAATCACTTTCGAATTCGAAAAAAAAAAATCAACCTCGAGACCCCGGAACTTTTGTACGGCCTACAAAGTCGTCTGCTCCTTACCCACTTGGTGCGTTTGTTTGCCCTTCAAAACGCGCACACATGCATTTGTTTCCCCTCGACATGAGCCGATAACGGTGCGAGCTCGGCTGCCTCGTCATCGCGCGCGTTCTCTACGCATTCTCCTCAATGTTGCCCTTTGATTAGCGTGTCCCTCCTTCCGCTCCGATGCGCCAAGGACGCATTTTAAAACACTTGCTCCCCGTATAATAACATTGGGTTCATTCGGTCTAAACGCATTCCTTTAATCTAACGAGTTCTCGAAAACATTTCTGCTCGGTGGCCACCATTGAGCAGCCACTCGACCAATGTCAGCGGCAATGAGTTACGCGCACAAGCTCTTTCGCTTTATTTTCGTACCCTTCCACAAAGGGTCCCCGGAAGCCAATCCCAAGTACTGAGGAAAAAACATTTATATATATATATATATTATGTGTACTTCCACGGAGGTAATATGAAAGAACGGCCCCTACGCGTCCATAAGCGACCTGACACCAGCGTCATTCCTGCAGGAGGGGACATTCGGCGAACGCGACGGAAATAGTAGTTCTCCACGCGCTGGTCGATGGAACGCCATTGTCTGGAGCAACACATCTTCATTTGTCTCGTTTATGAGATTTCCGAAACTAAGACAAGTGTGTCGAAAGCTCCATCCGAAACCAGGTCTGGAATCTTTTTCAGGGACAACACGATCGTCATCGTTTCCGAACAAGCGTTCGCGCAAGTGTATAACTTCCGTTGTCCAAAAATCCGTCGTTAGCAAACAGGGTACACTCCGTTTCACGTTACGATGGACCAACGAGGACGCTACGAGCCATCGAAACCAATCCAATGCCTAGGAAGTGCCACGTGACTTTCGAGAGGGGGCGTGGCGACGGGCGTTACGCGTAATCACGTGTTACGTTCGCAGCGCTGGATTGGATGGGATGGCTCATAACGTCCGCTCCGGTTCATCGTAGGGTGACGTGGAGTATAGCGGTTTCTCTGGAGTGCGGTTCTGTTCCTGCTTTAGTTTAGCTTAGGGACTCAGCGCCTGTTTAAACTTTAAAACTTAACGGAAAAAAAATGTCAGTACGAATTTTTAACATTAGGTTGGAGGATAAGACCGAGTGTCGTGAAGGAAGCAGGGCGTAAACAGTGCTGATCGGGAGAACGGGCGGGACAGCTCTGACCTAGACCCACAAAACAGATAACCAAAAAAGAAAACGTTCGCGGACATTCCAAACGTACTTTGTTAGCAACCGATGAATGGATAGATGAATGAATGAACAAACTGATCCAGTTTGAATCGGGCGGCGGCTTCCGCCACGTTGCCGGTGTTTTGGTTTTAACAGCTCCCTAACATTTTTGTTGAAGATTGCTCAAGTAGCCATAAAGCTGATATGTTTTTTTTTTTCTCTGCGAGCAGTGTTGGACATTTTAGCACGCCTTGTGGAATTAGATTAGTCTCAAGACTTGCTCGCTGTCGCTACGAGGAGCACCCCGACACTGTGCTGGAATATTGATGAGATAACTCCGTCGTTTTAAATTTGTTTTCTTAAAATCTGTCCACTGACGTCATTCGCCTCAATTCGTAGTGCTTGCAAGGTCCTCACCCAGCCGCAGCATTCGAGAAGTCGAGTTTCTTCTTAATAAAAGAAGGCGTGAAGAAGGACGCTTGAAAATTGAAATTAACTTCCTTGAATTTTGAATGAGTAGAGAAAACTTCCCGTGCCACGAGAAACGTTTGTGCGCAAGTCAAGATGCTCTGGTATTCTGAAAGTCGTAAAAGCTTCCTTACAGCTTTTTCGCAACATTGCGAATAGCTAACTGAATTCAAGCGACCTTAATAATTTTGTTTTGTATAATTCATGGAGTTTTAGTTTAGCGCTCACGTGTGTTTGGAAAGGCCGGAGACATCCGGAGTTTACGTTGGTTTTGTACTCATTCATCTGTCACCTGTAAAAAAAAAAACATATGTGTATCGATTTTTTTGTGTGTGTATGCCTGTATGTGCGCCTACGTGTGTCTGCCCTTGTACACAGTAATACCTGCTGTTCTTTCAATTGCATGACTGAACTGTTTTCAAACCGAAAGTATTTTCGTAAAATAAAGCAAACAGAACGTCTCAATCCTTGTACTGTGTGCCTTGTTGGATTATAAATATTAATCTTATACTGTTCTATTGTTCTTATATACCTACCAGGTGAACTTTACAAATCACTGTCCACCCTTGTTTATCACCGAAGGGTAAGTTTTAAGCATTGAGATACCCCCTACTGTCCCTACGCTCTTACGGCAGAAACGCCATCGCTTCCCAAGAAAGTATAAACGAAGCGGAGTATTGTTGAAGTTTTCAAAATTTGGAGATCCATAGTTTGTCAAACATAATTTTTGTGTTGGGATGTTCCATACCTCAGTTCGAAATAGTTACTTGACAGCTTAAAATAATCGCAACATCCTTGCACTAAAGCGAGGTCAAAAATATGCAGCCTGGCCGCTCGAGTGTTCTTGTTTGGATAGCGAGCCAATGTATGCGTTTGCATCTAAGCTGCGAAATCGAGATACGTCAACTAGTTTTGCTGTCGAAATAAATCACAACGCATGTGTGAGGTCACTTCTCTAGACAGTAAGGGAAAACATCAAAAAGTAAACAGCTCGCTTACCTCACTGTTTTACCATACTAGAGATAGAAGAACATGGCCCTGGCCTGGCAAGTACTCGAAATACTGCAGGTGAGGCGGCTGCAGAACTCTCTTGGTGAAAGTAGTTTCTACCAGCGCCTTTGTCACTAGAGTCACCGGCAGACTAAGAAACACAGAGCGTGGTGAATCCGGAGTGTCTAATTATTTTGCATTAAAACGTGGGTTTGGAGGTCCATGCTGATTAAGAGGTTAAAAAGCGCGAACATTGTCTTCATTGTCCTCGTTTTGTTTGCGCTTTTAGCTTTTATCTTATCGCTCTAGAACCCATGAGATTGTAGTATAAAGCGCCGAAGAACAAAGCAACATGCAAGACGCACCTCTTGCTTGTTGTGACTATAGACACGCCTGTTAAAGCCGCAACTACTAAGTCAACAGTGACTCTATAGCCAAAACTGCTAAAGTGGCGCGTCGATTCATTGACAACCTTCCCACTAAAGATGAGTGGAGGCAAACAGGTTACGTCAACTGACGGTGGCTTTATATGGAGTAATGCCGCCACACCTTCCAGATTCCACTGACGTTTTGGTCGAAGCGCTTTGTGGGAGGTTTGTTCTGTAGGAAGACAGGCTTTGGAAGACAAGTGGCAGAAAGTACCAAGGTAATATAGAAACAAATACTTGAGGAAGAGAGAAATAAAAAGAGGTAGATGTCCGCGCATCGCTGTGTTTGCGCTTGCTTTTGAGTTTGACGTATAAAACAAATCTCAAAGTTTCACCATTTCATTGAGCCGGAATCTCGTATCATTCCCCTCAGGAATAATGGTGATACTAAGGTAATCCTTTACGTTTGAAAAGAGCCTGGGAAGCAGAAAGACAAAACTTGTATTACAAAGAGCTTTGTAATCGCCTCTGTAGCTTGTGCGGTTGACGAAAATAACCACCTGCAGTTACTGGAAACAAGTACTTGATGGATCCTAAGAACAATCATACCACTTGAAAGCAGTGTAGCATCTTCTTCAGAAAATATGCTCAGAATCGCTAAAATATAGTTCAGAAATATGTATTTCTCAAACCGATTTGAATTACTTCAATCCTGAAATAAAACAGCATAGGTAATGATGCGTACAAGCCACAGGTTTGTCCTTCCTTAAACAGTTTGAAGGAAATGTTTTCTCTTGTTCAAAATTGTTGTCTTAAAAAAGTGGGGCTAGTATTTTCCTCGCTTGCAGAACAGAGACTTCTTCAGTAAACAATTTGCTTCTTAACACAAGTATCGCCAAAGATATTCATATTTTTATGTTAGAAACTTTTAGTAGTACATGTACATTCGTCTTTTAAAAAAGCAGTAGGACTTCACTACTGGCATCAGCCTCCATTCTGTACATAATATTTCCACATCAAGAAAGTGACTGAGTGATGTCGAAGGGAAAGAAGGTCAGATAGTCGTGAGGCCTACCTTTTGCAAGTACGCGAGAAAAACAATGGCTGTTTTCAGAGAGTACTGGCTTGAGACCAGTAATTGCGCAGTCTTTGCTTGCTTTACAAAAACAACAAACAAGCGCTTTGGCTGAAGTCGTAAACAATTAAGTGGTGCATATATTCCACTTAAGTACCTCATCATTCCTACGGCAGAGTACGGAGAAATGAGGGTCATAAATTGTTTAGAACGGAGCCCGATTTTAAAGTACACAGGTCCATTAGCCCGCGACTATATGCATAGTATATCACTTTCCCCAGGGAGCAACTCACAACCATGCGTCTCACGGACGCAACGTAACCTACGGCTTCCAAGAAGCGGGGTTTGGCTCCACGGGTTTTGCCGAAATCAGGCAAGGAAATTTCCGCGGAAAAAGTTCAAGATAAAAGGCTAAAGTATTTATAACAATGCCAAAATAGATTGACTTTACTTCCAACTGAAGTGGAGCGCAACTAGAACCTGTAGTCTATGCGCATCGATCCCGGGACCCCTGCTCCACGAACTGAGCGAACGAGAAGTTGGTAGTCAGTAAAGTAAATGGATGTAAACAGTTGTCCTTAATCTTAATTGTACATACCGCATGGGTAGATATATGACGTTAGATGGCTTTCAACGGCAGAGGAGTTGCAGCTCGAGCGGCGCTCTATCTGGAAGTCAACTAAATTTAATATCGCGTAAATGTTCTCCTGCTCTGGGACTTTCCTTAAATTCCCAACATCTATTCTTTGAAATTTTCACTTTTTATGTTACGGAGATTTAGAGTTTGAGCGCCACAGTTTACAGAGTGCTCATAGAGTGATATGCTACAATGCAACCCGGTCGTTGTTTGACCACCATGGGGTCATGACTCATAACGCACATTAGAAAACACCCTGCGCATGAGAGAGCGTGTCGTTTTACCGGTGAGAATCTCATCCATTGTTCGGAAGCAGACTTGTGCGTTACTTGTAATCAGTTACATTTTATCGTAACTCTTTAAAGCTTCAATTACTTTTTCTGTGAGCGTTTACTGTAATTCAATTACTATTTTTCTGTAATCAATTACAATTAATCAATTAAAGGTTTCCGAAAGAGCTACTAATATTGGCTATCACGTGGTACGAGATGTCACGTGATCCTCAACGCTACGACCGGCGGGATTGGGGAGAGCGTGTGCCAGGCACAAGTGTCGTCTGCACCGCACTCTTCGCCATGTTTGAATGTCTACGACATTCGACGACGTCTGCACAACTGCGGCATAAGTCTGCGCACGTAGCGTCCGTAGTGTGGACGAAAGTCTAAGAGACAATAATCACAAGCGGCGAGACAACGACGGCGGTTGCGACGCGGGAGCTGGCGGGAACACGGCGGGGCGGCTGTACTGCTCCCATGAAGCGCGCTGCGCCGGCGCGTTACGCCAATCGCGTGGACACCGCTGATCGCCGAAAGGAAACGTTGCTGACGGCCCCCGTTACGCTTGCCCGGAAAGGTAAAACAAGCAAAAGGAGGCAATGATGAGGACGTTTAGCTCAATGTTGGCTGCGCCCACGCCGTAGCCTTGACTGCGCTGTTGGTTGCGCCTCAATTAGCCCGCTCGTGTTAGCCGATTTTGGCAACTTGGCGAGTTGCAAAGTTGCCGGACCGTTTAGGAAACATTTAGACAGAACTACGTCGTAATAATTGACGTGCGGTCACGTGATACTGAAAAGAACTGCACTGTATTTAAAGAGAAGCTGAAGCGGTTTTAAATTCGAGGAAAAATACTCGCCCCTTGCTAACTAGCCCCCAGGCATTACGAATATTATATTCTCTTGGTCATTTTATGCGCGGATTTGCCAGAAAAACGCTTTCAAAGTAGTGCTAAAACCACGCCCCTCCGAAGTAGAGAGAAAGGGGAGAGAGGAGGAAAGTCTATCAGTCGACGTCACGAAAGGACCTTTCGTGACGTCGGGGATCCGCCGGGACTGGCCGCGCCTCTCTCGTAGGCCGCTGACGTTCAGAGCCGTCATCGTTCTGCAGCTGCATAGCGCCTGTCTTTATCCGTTGACCAGTCGTGCTATTGATTCGATCCCCCGGCATGTTTATTGTTTTCTCGCTTGTTCACGGGGTTGCGGAATTTTCGTGGCACTGAAGTGGCTGACTCCAGCGTAGCCGTCGGCTGCACAAACCGAGTTCGGCGTCGTTGCTACTTGCGCTTACCGCCCCTTTTCACGCCGACACCGAGATGTCAACGAGGTGGATTCCCACTGTGCAAAGAGAGAAGTTTGGACCCAACAAGCACACTGTTTTCTGTTCCGAACGTGTTTCGGACGGACAGCGCGTAGGAAAACAACGTGTTCTAAAAAAGGCTCGTCTGAACCCGACGTTATGCCGACCATCTTTGAATGTAAGACGGCCCCTCAGCGCATCCAAAGGCACACGCAAAAAGGAGATGAAACTAGAGAGGAATTATCAGTCGACTGTTCTAGAGAAAAGTTAGCTATTGCGCTTTCAGTTGTGAGTAGTAATATAGTAAAAAAAACCTCGAGCATGTATCCAAACATTGGGCTTCCTCTGGCTATTTTGTGCTAACCGTCTGATGTTAGCTGGTTTTTTTTTTTTGGTCTCTTTCTGTGTCGCTGAGGTGACCATACTCGTACAAGGTTCGTTCGAGAACTTTAAAACTGACCAGTTTCTGTAATACTAATAATACTCTGCATACACAAGTATGTGTATGTAGAGGCCCACGAAGCCCTCACCACGATCATAATTTCACACGTGCTTCTATTGGCGTTGCCAAAGAGACGGGTGATCCTTCCACGCAATTACTCTTGTAGTCTAATACCTCTGTCAGACGAGGACCTAAAATTACATTTACGCTAAAGGCTTTTAGAATATGCAAATCACATTCAAGGTAAACCGTTTGCAGGCACAACTTTATACAAACAGGGACATCGCGTTCAGGGGAAACTCGTCGGGCTACAGAAGAGCTCGCAGGAAACTATCCTGTAGGCGCGAGGAAGGGTTCTTTAGCTCTAGCGTTGGTGAACAATGCAGCTTGCACGCTCACGCGTTCAGCAGCTGTCAAGCACGAAGGCCGAAGTGGGCCGAATTCCTGTCTTCTGAGGACCGTTTTGGGGAAAGCCACGCAAATCCGGCCTGTCGCGTCCCGTCAACAGCACTCCATTTACTGTCAGAACTTTTTAAGTTATAGTAAGCAGCAGTCAACGTTCCGGCACGTTGGCTATGTCGCGTCGCTACCCTTCGGCACAAGCGGCTTCTGGCGACTCCCCGCATCACTGCTGGGACCATTTTTCTGCTCTGCCAACGGCTGGACGCCTACTTTGTCATACCAAGGGTTCTCCGGGCCTATGCCCCTTCAGGATCCGCCGAAATATCTCGTAAAATCGAAAGCCGTGCCCGGTTTACAAAAGCTAGAAGTATCGGTGCACGATACTTCTAGCTCGGAATCCCGGTAGTATCGGTGCCGTCGCAGCCATCAATTCCGTGGAGCCGGCACGGGAAATTCATGCAGCCGTACCGCTCACCGCAATTTCTGCTGTTTGTCCAGGTCGGGGGCGTTGTGCTTCATCTCCAGCTGCATCGAGTGGTCAACGGAAGCGCTATGCATCACGCCATCACCCGTGTTACTGGGTATGCCGTAGCGCGTTCTGTTATAGCTCCATTGTTATTGCTTAAATGTATCACGATTGATGTACATTTCCCCTGCCATGTAATGCCACCCTGGCGCTGTGCGGAGAAAGTGAAGATAAATAAAAAAAAAACCAATTCGGTTCTCTTTGACTTGTTTTTTTTTCGTTTTTTTTTTTGCGTTTAGTGGTTATTTTGGGTTAAAACGGTTGTGATTATTTGGAATCAGCAGGCACAGATACGTCAGGGTCACCGTTAACGTACTTCTTTTCTAAGCTACTTCAGCCCAAATTCGTGACAGCAACGTACTCCAGCTCTTTTACGTTACGGCGCCGTGGTGGCGCGTCGGGCGCACTTCCGGTCTTGGGCTGTGGGCGGAAGTCACCATGCGGGACGTGCATTCCTGTGTTGTTTTGGAAGAAACCGGACAAAAACCTGCCTTCTGGTCAAAACGCCGCGACTAGGGGCCGTACCAAAAGAGTCGGGAAAGGTTTAAAGGTCTTTATGTGTTTCCTGCCTGCTCGGTTCGTCCAAGAACGTTGATAGGTGCCGTGAAGATTAAAAACCAGACGCCGTCGAACCACGATTGCTTGTGCGGGAAGCACTTTGGGTTGAATTCACGGATACTTGTGGTCGTCAGATTTATTTGTTTTGTTCCAACATAAACGCGGGAAAATCGCCTAGTTGTGCGGTCCACCTGCGGACTACGTTCAGTGCGTCAAGTTCAAACGGCTGCCTGATCGTTCGAACTGTCATCTGCTCTTTCAAACGTTTCTGCTTGTTATCGTCTGCTTGTTCAAAAGACAGCAGCCCGTAGACCAAACGTTGACCCGGTAATTGCGATAAGAAGTAAGTGGAGGCCTAAAGCTCGATGTAAACGGTAGATACAAGGAGATGTTGATCATTGTCACCAGTGGCCATCACCGACTTGTTAGGCCTGATTCACTTGGTCCGGCTCTGCTTTCAATTTTCAGTACCGACGTCGACCATCTCAGCACAGTGACGGATCCAAGGGGGGGGGGGGCAGGGAGCGGCCGCTCCTCCCCTACTAAGTCGACACCCCTCCCCCTTTTCAGAGGGCAGTATGACATGAGTGGACCCCCCGGTGACATGAAACAATAAGAGAATAGCATCCTTACCAATTTTCCCACCCTTAAAAAAATCCCCCCCCCCCAAAAAAAAAGTTAAAAAAAAAGCGGAGTTTTGGATTTGCTCCTGTCTCAGCAACGGTCCACGCTTTTGCAGCCCGAGCAACATTGCGACTGAAAATAGCGAGCAGAAATTCATCATGCGAATCAGGCTTTAACGTCCATTCTGCGCCGTCCACGCGGAATAAATCGCTGCACGTCACATTATTCACGCGGCGTTTTGCGATGTAACGAGCCTCGTTAACTTCGCTGAGGCCGATAAAGTAACCAGACATTGCCAGGAAGACGTGAAATCAACAATTCCAACGCGGAAAAGAGCACGGGGACTCACACTGGCGCCGACAACATCGCCTTCCAGTGGTTTGTTTATGGGCGACGGCGAGCTTGTTGCCCTCACACCGTCGCGCATCCACGGCGCCGGCGGCATCCACTAGGGGCGCTCCGCTTTGTTTGTAAACATGAGGTTGTCTATAGTGCACAGGCTTTGCTTTCTCTCGGTGGTGTCGCCTTTAACTGTCGTAGCAAAGAGTATTCACATGACGTCATGGTTCAGTGCGGTTTTCCCTCAGTCGCCACCGCTAGGTGTTTGATGTGCGCACGGAGCCGTGCAAACTGCGGACGCGTGATTTTTTCCTTTTTCTTGACGTTCTTGCTGTGTGTTATGCGATTTTCTAGCAACTCAATTTGTTCTTGTGTTTACGTGTTGATGTGGATATGACCGATAGTCAATATGCTGTTCTAATACTATGAATACCATAATTTAGTTTTTCTATCAGAACTTTACCTCTGTATGCCTCTAACGTTCTTACGCCCCAATGAGCGAGCATGCGCGTGGGCGGTTCTCTGAACACTTGTGTCGCCGAGAAATTTCATAGTGGCAGTTCGAGGCCCCGAGCCAGGTAGCGAGCCAGGTAGCGACCCACACGTTCCAGAACACAACAGAGGAATTAATTTAATCAAGTGACATCAACTATATACAGCGAGAGGGGGCGCCACAGGAATGCGGCAGACTATTTACAAAGTCGATAGATGGCGACCTCTACATCTCTCCCCTTCATGAAAGATGAAAGATGGAGGAAGCCCACTACATAAAACTTCACAAATTTGAACGAGTCGGCCGGACAACACGTCGGCCACTACGAGTTCGCACAACACCGTCGCTGTCAGTTGGGACCAGGACCGGCTCAGGTGCAGGGGGCGGCCCTGTCGGGCTTGCAGTTCGTGGTCGTTCAGGAACCAAGACGTGTTGCGCTGGCTCGGGCTGATCTTGTGGTTGTGCCTCTCCACCGAAAGGCACAAGATGGCGGCGATTTCGTTGGAAAACACCACCACGTTCTGTTTCCACGATATAACTTCGTGGTCGCTGAGCAGGACTCAACACTGTAGCGCGCATTTGATCAGGTCTTACCCAGACTTTCTCTCCGGTACGAAGTGACGGCAGGCCCTGGCCGCGTGACGCCGGTTGTAGTCTGCAGCCTGTTGTCTTCTGTAGGCTAATTCATTGCTGGTGACCTTGTCTTTCGCTCGCCAGTTTGGACGAAGCTGCTCGTCGCGCTTAGGAACTCGGATCTTCAGCTGCCTCCCCATCAAAACCTGGGCTGGGTTGAAACCGTTCACTCCCGGGGTGTCTCGGTAGCTGAGGAGGGCCAGGTGGGGGTCGTCTGCCTTCCGAAAGAGGTCTTTTACCGTCCGGACCATCCACTCAGCTTCTCCATTAAACTGGGCGAAGTGAGGGCTGCTGGTCACGTGGTCAAACCCGTAAGATTTAGCGAAAGATGTGAACTCTCTCGAAGAAAATGGTGGACCGTTGTCAGACCTTGCGCGCTGAGGAATTCCATGGCGAGCGAAAATGCTGTTGATCACGTCTATGACAACCTGAGCCGTCGTGCTTCTCAGCGTCACAACCTCTGGGAATCGGGAGTGGTAGTCCACCACCAAGATGAAGGTCTGTCCGTTGATGTGGAATAGGTCCATGCCGAGCATTTAACACTGACGACCGGGGAGAGGGGTGGAGACCAGCGGCTCCTTCAAGTTCACACGAGTGGAGGCGCACTCTTCACAATTGGTAACCATGGAAGTGATCTCCGCAGTTATGCCTGGCCACCATACTGATTCTCGAGCCCGGGCTTTGCTACGGTTAATTCCCTGATGACCCTCGTGCAGCAGCGTCAGCACTGGCAGCCTCAGTGAAGAGGGGATGACTAAGCAGGCACCCTTAAGAAGAACACCTTTGCAAACAGATACTTCATCCATCACCGCAGCATACTTTCCCAGATGCAGTGGTAACTTTGACTTCTGCGGCCACTCACGCTGGCAAGAGGAGATCAGTGCACTGCACTCGCCATCATAGCATTGTGCTTTCCTCACATCCTCCAAGCTGACAGGCAGAACTTCGGAGGTGCAGTCAACTACCTCTGTGGCAAAAGGTTCCGCAGTGTCCAAAGGACACGGCGCCTTTGGGGGAATCCGCGACAAGGTGTCCGCTGTAGCCAGCCGCTTTCCAGGCACGTAGAGCATCTGGAACTGATAGCGCGTAGTTTTGAGCCTGAGTCTGTACCCGCGGAGGTAGCCTGTCAAGCTCCATCTTTCCAAACAGCGAAACAAGTGGCTGGTGGTCCGTCTCCACGTTGAAGTTTATACCACGAACGAACTCGTCGAACCGCTGGATGGCCCACGCCGTCGCCAATGCCTCCTTTTCCGTTTGACTGTATCGTTGCTCGGTGTCTTTCATTGACCGCGAGGCGAAGGCGACCGGTCGACGTTCTCCCAACGGCTGAGTCTGCAGCAAGACGGCACCGAGTCCGAAAGAGCTTGCGCCTGCAGAAACCGTCGTGGCATACGCCGGATGGTACTTGGCCATGCACCGGTCTGAAGAGAGCAGCTCCTTGATCTTGGCAAACGCTGCCTCTTGTTCATGCTGCCATGTCCAGCTCGTAGTTTTGTTCAAGAGGACTCACATTGGGGCAGTGACATCAGAGATGTGAGGCAGGAATCTGGCTAGGTGGTTTACCATCCCAAGGAGGCGTCTGACGCCAGCGATGTCATTCGGAGGATCCATGGTCCGGATGGCTTCCACTTTGCTGGGATTCGGCCTGATGCCTACTGCCGAAACAATAACTCCCATGAAGGAGACCTCGGAGACTTCAAACCAGCACTTGTCTTTGTTCAATGTGATGCCAGCTCCTGCTAGCCGAGACAACACCTGCTTGAGCCGAGCGTCGTGTTCCCTCTGGGTACGTCCAAAAACGAGAATGTCGTCGATCATATTGGTGACGCCTTCTTGACCTTCGAGGACTCTGGCCATTTGTTTCTGGAAGTACTCCGGCGCCGAGGTGATGCCGAAGGGGAGTCTACAGAAACAAATGGCCTAAATCCTCGAAGGTCAAGTAGGCGTCGCCAACATGATCGACGACATTCTTGTTTTTGGACGTACCCAGAAGGAACACGACGTGACATAGTTGTCGTAGCGGTCTCGCCACGTCGGCCAAGTCCCGACGTTCGAAAAGTCGAACGCTGCCGCAGATTGACGCCGACCCACTGCGGGCTGGATTCCTTGGGCATGATTGTAGTGTCCTGAAGGCTAGCGTCGAGGTCGGTTCACTTCCGACAATAGGGAGTTTTAGTAGACCGTGTTTCCCCCTCCGCTAAGCCCTTCCGCTACCCGGAACTCTACAGCCAAGGCCATCGGCGCGCAGGCGCAGTGGCGGTTTCTTCGTAGCGGAGGGTTAGCGGAGGGGGAAACTGGAAACATGGTCTACTAAAACTCCCTATTATGTTTGATGGATCGAGGCCCCATACCCTGAGGACAGGGCGAAGCGAGCCAGGTAGCAACCCACACGTTCCAGAACACAACAGAGGAAGTAATTTAATCAAGCGACATCAACTATATCCAGCGAGAGGGGGCGCCACAGGAATGCGGCAGATTATTTACAAAGTCAATAGGTGGCGACCTCTACAGTGGCAACGACCCGGACGCGCTTGCACGCGATACTGGCGAAGTGTGCTTGCGACTCAAAGGCGAAATCAAAGCCGGAGTAAATTGAAAAGAACGATTGCCTTATTTCTATGCATGAATCAAGTACGATCATATACTGACCGCACTGGCAGCCGTTCCCGTTTGCGATATTAAAATCAAAACAGCACACGCTTACCGTCGGTTACATCCACGCAGCGTACGTCGTGCTTTCTCTTTCGCCAGTAAAATATTTACACCCGTAAACGATTGTAGCCCTAAGCGTTGAAAGAGGAATTGATCTCGGAATTTTATCATTGGCTCTATAAATATTGGTTGAATTTCAAACGCGTGTACATTTTTGGCATGATCCTCCTGCTTCGATGTCGAATTCATGAGCTATTTACTAACGTAAAAGGCTACATCTGAGAATTATGTAAGGGCCTTCTTTCAGACCAACACCTAGAAACTAAAGCCCGCGCGCTTCGTTATTTTACGTCAGCTACGTCACTGCTCGTGGACCAAGCGCGGAGAGCCAACAGAGGGTTTTCCGCCGAGCATCTGCGACGATGCTCACGAAGCACTCCGGAGAACCCGGGCAAACAATTTTTTTTCTTATTTTAGTGTTTTGTTTTTTTCGTTGCGTTCGGCCTAAGCGTCAAAGATGGTTGGTTGTACCACATGGTTGTTGTATTCGTGCCGACTAAATTTAATAATGAAAAACAGAAAACAAAGAGATATCGCGACGTGACGAAGCAGTTTTATAGACGGCAGGCGGCTCGCAAGCGAAGAAAAGGCGGACATTAGGTGCGCAATCAGGCAACGTAAAAAGGTCGTTGGAAATGCGGAGACAACACGCGTCCGTATATTCACTGCGTCCGTCGGCGACCAGAATCTCTAGTGTATTCGAGTGTGCGAAAGTAAGGATCAATGCAATATATGTGTTGTTTGTCGGGGTGTCGAGAAAATTATGCCGGGGAGCCGAAGGTTCACATATTCTCCTTCCCAACCGACGAGCAACGGCGTATTCAATGCATTAAGGCAATTCCGGAGAAAGTAGTTCAAGTTGCGAGCTCTTCGAAGGTATGTTGGTTTGGTAGATTTTTGTTTTATCCTTGTACTCTTGTACTTCCGAATTGTCAATGTGCATGGAAGGACGATAGTGTATAAACAACTTTGCTATGTTTTTTTTTTATTCTCAGGGATGCATAGGAGTTATTTTTAGAACGAGTTACCACTTTCAAAGTGTGCTGAAATATTTTGTTGGTTTTAGCATGCGAGTCACCTGAGCAGAGTATTTTGCTTTGTGTTCTAGATTTTGCATTTGAGATCACCGACTATGATTTAGCAGCGCTGTCGTCCAAGACTGCTTTCCTGAACTACGTAGCTGGATGGTTTCTACCCGAGCTTCCCCTCTTTGACTGTGAAAACATTCAAGTGCGAATACCGCAAATAAAATTTGGGTTTGGAGGAGACACTTCCTCACGATGCCTGCAGTGGTTCATTATCTGACAGATGCTTTAAATTGAGGGTGACTGCACCTTTCAACACAACTGGTCGTCAGTGTGGTAATGCATGCTTAAGTTGTTGTGAACAAGCTTATGTCGTCCCAGCCCATCGCTCAGTCCTTGCGGTTACGTTTTCAACGAAAAGTTGTCAGGAACCTGACACTAGCTACGCTGCCAGAGTTCGAAAAGTCGGGCACTTGTGCAAGGGAGTGCACAAACATTATTCTCAGCAATGTCTGCAAATGAAAAAAATGATGCCTTAGCCAGGATGCAAGGTTTTCTCAGCCAAAAAGCCACTGTATGTTTTCCCGAAAAAGTTTGCGTTGTTTTAAAAGTTAGGTGTGAAGGAACCACGACATATCTGTAGACCGACATACTAAAACACGAAACGGAGTCACAAAGGAAGTGTGTCTCATGAGGCGAACTATACATTTTGTCACGTTCATTTATTACATGATCGCCTTCTGACACCTAGTCAATCAGTCACATTTTGTTTCGCATTTGCTTGTTTCACTGTATTAAAACTAGATTTTTTAATAAAACAATTGACTGCCTAATTAGCGAGCCGTCACTTATTTCCGTACATCT